>OMLB01063774.1:12157-30882 GCA_900302555.1 Myripristis jacobus | reverse complement strand
AAGGTCCCTTAGTTCCAGTGAAGGGAAATCTTAATGCTTCAGCTAACCAAGACATTTTGGACAATTCTCTGCTTCCAACTTTGTGGGACCAGTTTGGGGAAGGCCCTTTTCTGTTCCAGCATGACTGAGCCCCAGTGCACAAAGCAGCTCCATAAAGGCATGGTTGGGTGAGTTTGGTGTGAAAGAACCTGACTGGCCCACACAGAGCCCTGACCTCAACCCCATCCAACACCTTTGGGATGAACGAGAACAGAGATTGTGATCCATGCTGTCTCGTCCAACATCAGTGTCTGACCTCACAAATGCTCCTCTGGATGAACGGGCAAAACTTCCCACAGACACACTCCAAAATCTTGTAGAAAGCCTTCCCAGCAGAGTGGAAGCTGTTACAGCTGCAACCCCATATTAACGCCTATGGATTTAGACTGGGGTGTCATATGGTGGCCATGGTTGCCCTGTTGGTATGAATCAAACATGCAGATTTGACCAGCGATGCTTTCCAAAAGCCCAGTGAAGGAGGCACGTCAAAGCCTGGCTGGGGCTGCTGCTCAGTTTACCCACGTTACCTTCCTTTTTAGAAAGTTTAGTTTAATGAGGTAACTTCATAGTGAAAAACACAGGAAAGTGGGATCAAAATCATCTAATTATAAATCTGGTATTTTCAGGGAGAAAACATCATTAAATCAAGACATTTCTATTAGAATAACTGAATTTCCTTCATGCTTGTGGTGTGCTACCTGACCATGGCTGACGGTCGTGGTTTACCCACATTGTATTTTCACTGCAGGCTATCAATACTTCTGTTTTTGGTGCATACCGTCAGTTCTAGCTCAGATTAACCAGCTGTCCATGCCCATACAGCAAAGTGTCACTTCTACAACCTAACCTTATGGCTGGAAGGTTTTAGGCATAATGAAACAGGCAGGATATAAGTAGAGATTACCCTGCTGGACAGGCTTGTTTTCTGCGGCGCATTGCACTATAAACATAATATAGGACAGGTAGGCCGACTTCCTACTACACTAATTCATTTAATTTCATCACCTAATACTAAGTCCTTCAGGAACATTAAAAAAAAATAACTTAACAGGCGACAGCGTGGAACCGAGAGCCTGGTTTCCTTGGAGCTGAGATGTTTGTTAGCATGTAGCATCGTGGCCGCTCACTTTTCCATGACAACACTAAAGCGTTACACAACACATCACGTCACTAATCACACTCATGTTAACGCGCCTCACGTCACCTACGTGCAAAAAATAGGTAAATAGTTGTGTAGAGACATGTTTCATACCGGCTTGTTGGCACAGTGTGGCAGCAGCTTCATCTGCCCGTCTTCCTCTTCGCGTCCCTTGCTGATGACGACACGGCACCTCAACTCTCTATCACCGTCAGATTACTTCTTCTTCTTCTTCTTTGAGAGATGAAATTACCAATCAGTGAAACAAACATCTAAATGTGAACAGTTTGTGTAATTTAACTTTAAGTGCAGCTTTTTAGCTTCATATAACATTTTTATGACTGACTTCTAGGGTGCGAACAGAGCAATACAAAAATGCATAGATGTGTTTTTGACTGCAACTGGGCACTCAATCAATTAATTAGTCAATTTAAATAAATAAATCAATAAATAAAATAGTTGAGGTATGGGGCGCAAAAGGAGCAGAACAACGCCACTGCACGCAAAGCAGACCCATTTCTTTGGGCTTTGAGGAAAGCGAGCTGTCCATGGACAATGATGGGCAGCTACTTTATAACCTAATGTTGATTTATTTACCTCTCGACGCTCGCTGCAGGTGTTTTTATTATTTTGGTCCCTTCACAATAAAATGCTATGTAAGATGTACATTAGCGGGAGGCCAGGACCGCTGCGGAGCTCCGCCGACCGGGGACGGAGAGGTGAGGAGGAGGGAGGAGGTCAGCGTTTATGGAGGCTGCCTCAGGAGGTCAATAACCGGCAACACAAACATTTTATCAGCTTGATATTATGTTGAGAAAATGCTGTATATGTGAGGCACCCCCGGCTTTGGCACGGTGTTTGTTTCATTATTGTGTTGGCCAGTAAAACCAGATAGGCGTCGCTGCGTCTCCCACCTGACTCCTGCTAATGGAGATCAGTGTGAAAAGGAAGATCAGTCACTCCATGCCTTGCAGTCATCCAGATACCAGGCTTGACACGCCAAATTGTTCAGGGAATGAGGGGGGACAAAAAAAAAAGAGATTCCCATTGCTATTTGATAAAACGACACAGTTTAATGCAGCGGTTAAATGTCTGTCCCATGTTGTATTGTTGGTGTTGGGACAGAGGGTGTGACATGTTATTGTTTCCACACTGATAAACATATAGGTGAATTCAGTTTATAAAGCTAACATTTGTAAACATTAAAAAGTTAATCAGAAAAAGCTTTTCCTCAGTCGTGCAGATGAAGAACTTTTGGATTAGCTGACCCACCCTGAAATACAATGCCATTACACAATGGTTTTTGAATATGTGTATCTAATTTGGGAATCCATGAGGTAATCCATATAATCCATGTGTTTATGATGAAACAACATACTGGGGAGTTTATCTGCAGTCTTAAGTGGTTTCAGCAATGTTGGAGCTAGCGAGGAAGAGTCACATCCTCCATGTTCTTTGGTCTTTTTAAAACGTCTTTCCTCCAATTGCACCAGTGGCCTGTTCGTTGTCGCTTTGTTGTAAAGTATGTAGATACCATCCAGCGCTGCTCAGAAGTCGGCATGGTGGCATCAAGGCATGGATTAACTTTTCATGACTTACAAGAATAGTCATGGTGTGGGTGTAAGTCCGCTCACTGACATTCTAAGTAAAACTGAATGGTCTAATGAGGTAGTTTTGCTTTCAATTTTACAATACTGTGGCACATGAAAATGTTTGGTTGGTTGATATAACTTTTGGTCCTGTCCAAACCGAGTGGGGCATCTTGTTAAAGGATCTGCTCTCTGGCATGGCCAATCCTGGAAGCTCCAATGACACCTCTTTTGTCAAAAAAGACAGACCAGTTACCTGAGCAGGTGAGGCCCACCTACTTCTATAGTCCCATGTGGCCCAATTCATGAAGGGCTGTACATTGAGATACCTTACTCAGTTCTCAGAGAACAAAGTCACACCAAATAACCAGACATTCTCTGTTGAATCTCGTTTTGGTTTCTTACCATGTGGCCCACTCCCAGCTTGCATGCTCAGAAGCCTCAAACCTTGCCTCATCACAAGCCAACGCCACATTCTCAGTCCCAAGGCTATGAATTTGTTTGTTGCTGTTTTTTTGGGGGGATGGATGACAATGCACTAAAGACTGCATGCACCAACCACAGGGATCTCATGCCATTCACTGTCCTCCCCTCGTGAATTCCCCCCAACCCTAGAGCAGCCGTTGTCCAGGTTTTCCTCCTCACCACTGCTCTGAAGGGGAACCAGTCTCGCCTAAACAGACTTTGAGCTCCCTGCCTCATTTGGAAGAAATTAAACCAGAAATGAAAGCCTCTCCCCTCCCTGTAGAACCACACCTGCTACCCCTTTGCTTAATGTCGAAGATATTTTGGTCTCCAAAGCCTTTGCTGTGTCACCACTGAAAAGACTGCCCTATTGAAACAAAGAGGCTTAACAGCAAACTGTAGCCTGTGTCCACTGCTAACACTCAACAGCATCAAGACATGGACTGCACCTTTTGTCTCTGCATCCTCTTCTGGTGACAGACTGCATTGCACTGTGTTCTCAGTTCATTTTGGAAAGCAGTGTGCCCTTGGTATTTTACCTGGATGTGGCAACAGACGATGGACACGTGTGACTCCAAAATCCTCTCTGCCATCGTGCCACAGTGCATGCACAGGGCATCCACCAGTGATCCTTATGCATGCTGTATTCCCATGCACACGATTCTGGGAGGATGTGGGACTTTACCTGAGATCGTTGACGGCTTAATTGCTCAATTGCTTTGCTAATAGCACGAAGGTAGTCTACCACAAAATGAGAGGTAAAACTCAGCAAACTGAGTTTTTTTATTTCTCATTTACGTAACCTTTATTTAAACAGGAGAGTCCCATTGAGATTACAAATCTCCTTTTCAAGGAAGACCCAGTCAAGACAGGTAGGAAAGTTCCACCTGAGAACAGTATGGGGTTACTCAGGGAGGTGGACCTTGCTCCAGCTGCTCAGGTAATTGATACAGGTGTGATGTTATTGGAGCTTCCATGATTGGTCAGGTCAGAGAGTGTTTCCCATAGTGAGATAAAAAGGCTGCAAAAAAGATCTGTCTTTAATCTTCTTCTCCAATGCACTACAAGTTGAGAGTCACCTCAACCAGAGCAAACTGTTAGCTTTTAGTTTTTTTAGTTTTGTTAAGCAGCTAATTAGCCAGCAACCTACTATAATGAAGCTACCAGTGTGAATTTTAATACATAAGAAACACTGACCACAAAAAACATAAGATAGCTACTTTGCTAACAAACACTGGGTCTATACTGTTGAGACAGCAGAGATGTACATTTATAAATGTCATCAGTATTTCTGAGCTGTTGTTGTTTCAACATGTTACATGGCCAGTGGCCACTGGGCACAACTCCTCTGGGAGAGAGAGGAGAGAGGAGCAAGGAACAGAGTGAGAGCTCTTACATTTCCTCCTCTCACGTGTTTGACAAGCAGGCTTGTTGTAATTTAGTATAGCATACATTTGTAGTGTGGCCTCATATGACTTGATATAGTATGGATGTGAGCTGCCAAGAGACAGACTATTGATAGTCTGCTGACTGTGGCCTGACATGCTGCTGCAACCTGAGGCAGCTGCTTAAAGTCAGTTGGCTGAGACGTGACTGAAGACTTTTCTTGTTATTTTGTATGTACAGCGTTTTGAGTTTCAATTATAGATAGCTGTTTCCCTTTATTTTCAATACTCCTTTACAAAGGTTATAAAATGCATTAGGATTTCTTACGAAAGTGGTATTATAATAATATTGAGATAGTTTTTCTCTCAAGGAAGTAGGCTACAGTGATGTGCCTTTTGTTGCTGGGGCAGAATGAAGAAGCTTTTGTCCCAGTGACAAAAGGTATGGTGTTGTATTTTTTTTCTGAGTGTGCTGGGTGTTGTAATCAGGTAATTCATATCCTGAGCATGATAAATCTCTTTTTATGGCACCAAGAAATGGCTGTACCTTTATTAACTGCACAGGCCATTGATAATGTCTGTTTTTATTTATTTATTTATTTATTTTTTTAGGGTTATTCATCACCTAAAGTTGCACTGCATGAATGAGGATGTGTATTGATGCCTGTGTAGGAAAATTCTTGTCTCTTCCTTTCCTCCATATGGAGGTCAGAGGTCAGGGTCAGCCACAGAGCAGCACCTCTGCAGCTGGTAGGAATTCAGTTTCCTGGTCAAGAACACGTCAGCAGGGCAGTTTTTGCCAGCATGGTGGCTTTAATTTGAGTCATCTAGTTGAAGGAGGTCTCATTAAGCATGAAACCCTTTTTTTTTTGGCTTTACTTAAAAGTTAAATGTAAACTTGGCTCTCTAAGTTTTAAACCTTGTTTTGCCCTTGCTCATAGCAAAATTGTGGTGCAGGTGACATTATATCCTCTGTTGTTATCACTACACTGCTGCTTCTTCCCTTAAACGGCCATGGTGAATTTACCACTCTGTCCTGCAGTTTATGACAGATGGCAACTTCAATACCCATCGCTGTCTCCTGTATCAGTCTGTAGGTTGGTAGCTGATTTTGTTTTCTTCATTAAGCACTAAATGACCTCTCAGCCATCTTCTATTACAGGTCAAGACCTATAGAGAGGCACTGATCTAACATCAGGGCTTTGACTTCTGTATAGCCGCCAGTGGTTGTGGTTAACACAGGATGGTGCCCATATCTTGTACTTGCAAGTAGTGTTTCTAGTAACAATGTCCTTTATGGCCAAAGATGGCGTGAGTAATGACAAAAAAGTCCTTGTAATCTTGAAACCTGTTCCCGCTGAATCTCAATATCTCAAGAGACACAGGCACTCTGAGTTGTCTTCAGGCTGTACAGAATGGGCCTACAAGGTGGCATCTGACTGGAGATCACCTCGCAGGGACTGCAGGAAACAGCATTACAGGCACTTAAATTTTACTCAGGCACCTCATTATGTGCTCTAAACCAATCACAAAACAATTTCCACTGGTGGGAATGGAGTGACCCGACGAGAGAGAAATGGCCCGAATGCACTCTGAAACACTTTTCTCACTTTTAAAGCCTGTTTTTTTTCCCCCACCGAAGATAAACGTCATGACACTGAAACTCAACATAGCAATATAGTTGATGTCCTCTGCCTCAGTTTATGACCTGAAAAGCGTGATGTCCTGGGGTGTTTCTCTTGCTTTTGGAACAAGCTGAGCTCTCTTTGCCCCCGCGTCGTTCACTTTCTGTGTGAAACCCACTGAGGACTGAGAAGTGTTAGAAGTGCGCTCCAGGAAAATGATCCACTTATTTATAGAGCCTCAATTAGACTTGTTCTCTGGAGGTTCTGCCAGGCAACTGATGAAATCTCCCCCTCTCTCTCCCTTTCTCGCTGAATGTCTCTCTCTGTCTCTGTCTTTCTGTCAGTCTGCTCTCCCCTCCCCCGACGATACTCTCTCAGTGCACTATCCCTTGCTGGCCCCCTCCATCACCATACCCCGCACTCAAGTTGTGATGCATTTTATGGGTAGTGTACTTTTGCCCTACATTGCCACTGGGGCTCCACCACAGTTCTATCTTAGCACAGAGCTTGTTGTGGATTAAACACCATCTGAACGGTGAGTTTACCTACTCTGCATGTAGTGCATTGCAAAAATAGGCAGCCTTATCTTTCACTGTGTATGTGTGTATTTATTTATTTTTTGGCTCTGTCCATTGCTCTTCTGTGATGTTTGCTTGACAGTGGGACATTTATTGTAACTTATTAAATTTCTAATCCCACAGTTTATTTGCCTTGTGTTGAGTTTCTTATTGCTCCCAGCACGAGCTTGGTTACTCAACAGGTCTTGTGGTGTACTCTGTTGTTTTGGAGGAAGCGATTGCGCAATCGTGTCCTGCAGTGCTTGTGTGTGCTACTGTGTCTACCAAGAGCCATATTGCTGTTATTGCATTTAGTAGATAGTGACTGTGTGTAACACATTAAAGTTAAATGAGGAGCAGCTCAGTGTAACGCACACACTTGGATAGTTGCTCCTGTGATGCCTGCTTTGCACCAAAGTCCCTGTTTGGCTCTAGTTGCCATCATTCAGTTGTAAGGCATGCAGGATATTACCCACTGACGCACTTTGCCGAGCCCTTTTGTTGGACAATGCTTTGTTCTCAGTGCAAAACGAGAAATAATAGGGTGTATTAAATGCCACTGTGCACGAAGCAGGGGCAGAGTGCTTTCTTTTTTGTTGCGCATGCGCACATCAAGGTGAAACTTTTGTCATGAAAAGCTTTTCTGTTTGGTATTCTCTGAGAAAGCCTGGGGGAGCTCTGCAAATGTTTTGCAGTTTTATTGTCTGAGTACAGCTTTATTTTTCTCTGACATGACAGTCTGCTCAGCACACATAACCTCATTGTTCATTGCTCGTAATTTCTGTGTGTGTGTGTGTGTGTGTGTGTGGTGTGCAGGCATGTGTGCATCAGAGCGTCCTTAGGGACAACACTTGACACCTGAGTGTATCTACCCCAGTGGTCTTGAGTTTTTTTCCCTGTCACACTTCAACAGAAAGAAACACATATTAGAAAAGTCACTTTTATTGCAGCAGCAATTTGAGGCTTCACTTGGCCTTTCAAGTGGCTATCATTTCTCACAAAGGAAGAGGCGCAGTGCCAGACCCCGTCGTCAGAATATTTCTAGTAAATTCCTGAAGGTTCTAAAGAGCCATCATGGGCTGTTGTAAAATCAGTGCTGTACCGTGTTTGTAGCCTGACAAGCCCGGCCTGCGCGGATGTATGGAAACTGGAGCCAGAGGCCCAGAGCTAGGGCGCAGGATAGAGGGATTAAGCTTTGAGTGTGTGTGTACATTGTGTGTTTGCGTGTATGTGCGAGACACCGACAATTCCGCCAGATGGTGAGCCGCATACCTCCGTGTCAGAGTCCCCATTTCACTGCTCGCTGACAGATTCCTGAGAGACCCAAAGCTCTGTAGTGAGACATTATGTGCACATGCATGTACGTGTATGTGTGTGTGTGTGCATGTGAATGAATCTCTCACACCAACCTCCTAGAGTTGCATCCTGTTTAATAATAGGATAAAATAATGACAAAAATTAAATGTAGGGGACAATATGCTACAGTTTTGCTCTGTAAAAATGAAAAACAACCATTTGCGCACCTTCCCCCACAAAGGAGGGTGAACCTTAACCTGAATGTACAGAAAATTTGACCTGACTTGCCTGTGTTCTTAATGCTGACATTGAGGCTAATTTAAGTACTAAGCAGGCTGACAGGGCAGTGGCGGGCACAGTGTAGAGGCAGGAATCATCAGATCATGCACCGCCCTGATTGGGTTACCAGTAATCTGCAGGACACAGCACACAAGACACATTCTACCACACCGCTACTCTGTGTGCGAGTGTATTCGTGCACATATTTAGGCTTGAGTGTGAAATGCGTGGAGAATGGGTTGGGCGAGCTTTGCGAGTTTATATGTGTTCTTTGGGTCTGCCTGGTGTCAGTTTGTTTGTTGGTGAGTGGCGTGTGTGGAAAGCGTATCACTGCGTTTAAGGCCCGTCTCTTCTCTCGGCAGGCCTCCCTCCTTAAGTTAATGAGATGGCAGAAAGTGGGGCAGAAGGCGACCTACATCAGAGGCGTCCAGGGGCCAAGGAACAACACAATGGACAGCCAATAGGTAAAAAAAAACAAAAACAAAACACGTAACTTTCAGCAGAAGACATAAGAATGCAATGTTCTTTTACAGACTAGAGTCAAAACAAGAGAGCAACACTGGACAGATGCACCTCAGTCCAAGCCAAAAAATACGACTTGAAAAACATGTTGTTCCATGTGATACTGCAGTTGCAACATATTTCAAAAGGATGTAGGTATGAGAATTCGCTGATATTTATTTGAAAATGTTCACGTCTGGCTCACCTGGTAGAGCGTGTGCCATGCATCAAGGCTCAGTGGACCTGCCTCGATTCTGAACCGAGCCCTTTGATGCATGTCATCCCCTCTCTCTCCCCTGCTTTTCCCCGTCTCTCTGCTGTCACTATCAAATAAAGCAGAAATGCCAAAAAAAAAAAAAAAAAAATTCAGAAAAGGAGCTCTGTGTGTGTGTGCCAGGCTGCGTGTGCATGTTAATCTCCATTCTGTGCTGTCAGAGTCGGTGCTGCCTGTGGATGAGAGGAAGCAGAGGGACAGGGAGGAGCGTCAGGCCCTGGTGTTGTGGAGGAAGCCTCTGCTCACGCTGCACTACTTTCTTCTGGAGCTACTCCTCACCATCAAAGAGTGGATTTGGAGGTGAGATGTGCTGTCCTGGAAAAAAAAAACCCTTCAAACACTGTCCTGTGAATTTCAGTTTCCTCCCGTGTAATAATATGTCCATATGAATGGCTGCATACCATATTAAAGAAATAGTCATTTTAGACTTTAAAGGGAAGTTCTGCCTGTAAGTACTGAGCCCCATATCAGTCCAGACTCCACTGAGGTTTGTATGAAAAAATTAGCTTAATATTGGACTTTTGAACCCATACTGCAATTATTGTGCTACAAAAAGCATGAAATGTGCTGTTTAGAGAAACTGGATGGACATTTTTATGCTTGTTTTGCTCTGATAATATCAATAGTTTGGGAGAGGGCTGTGATGGAAGCATTTAGCTAACTCACTGTGTGCTTGATATTCCTGCCAAGTTAAATGGAGTTTTGACTGACAATGTTGAGTGAGTAGATAATGACTATTTCAGTCTGAACAGTCCCTTTAAGTTGTTTAATGATGCAAAATTGCACCAGAGCAGATGTGTGGTGTTTGCCTGGGGGTGTAGTTTAAATGCACAGACTAAAATGTGTTCTGCAGAACACTGTCAAACAGAAAAACTGGCTTCATAGTCAAAAAAAAAACAAAAAAAAACCTCTCACTCTCACACAGTCGCATGCGAAACATCAGACAGCAGGTGGCCTTGATAGTGTCACTACTTATCAACCCCGTGGTATCTTCCCTCATAGTTTAGTCTAAAGTCTGAGGCATCAGGAAACCTCTTAAGAAATTTATACGAATTTGTTAATCACTTTTTGCTACTGTCTTCAATTGTTATTCTTGTTTGAGCTGACAAGTTGATGCACAGCCATGGCACGCTGTTTTTTAGCGCGCTTAGCCTCGTTATTCCTCGCTGAATGACGACATCCCCCGACATTTCCTCTCCCAACATCACAGCGAATCAACAGCATCGGGCCCGCAGCGCGTCAGCATTCTCCTGCACAGCACACATTTCACTCACCTAATGATCCTTGTTGACGTTGACGGTGTAAAAGAAGGTCAGGGTGTACACTCTGGGAGGCCTTCGTGGTTAGCTTAGTAAGGACAACATGTTTATTTTCTAAACTACAAGAGGATGTGGTGAGCCACAAGCACCACGAGCAGTGTTCAGCCTGAGAGAAGCTGCTGTTCACCCACCCTCAAAACACATGGTGTCTTTACTACCACAGGCAGAGACATGCTAATACACCACAGCTTAGTCTGCTGTGATGCACAGAGAAGTTTATCCTGTATGTTGATAGAAGTGGTTTATAATTAATAGCTTATGCACAGTGAGCTTTGAGTATGCTGCTCAATGTTATGGCCCCATACGTTTATATATGATGGAAGCTGAATAAAAGTGACAGTGAATTAAAGTGGGAGCATGCACATAAAGAGCAGTAGCCCTGCAAAAGTTCATCCACTATCGCCTCAGATAAAAACACAGCCTGCATTTTAACACCATAGTCATTGTCATTTTTTATTTTATGTATTTGGGGAATAGAGATCAAATATGCCAGTCTGAATACTCTTTGTACATTGTGCATCATTCTTCATTGGCATGAATCTTTATGTGTTCAGATGTCAGTTGTGCTTTTGATTTACATATGATTATAAATAAGTGGAATATTTTTTTCAGTCATATGGCACTTTGAGTACAGGCAAGCCATTCCCAAAGTGAGAAACCTGAGGAGCAGTTTCCCTCTCTGTGATACCACAGAGATGCACAGGAAACAGTGTCTCCATTGGCAGTGATCAGGGGATTGATTTTTGCGGACATGCACCATATTTGCATGAAATGTTTTCCCTCTGAATAATTTGAATTTCCTAACAACCAGAAAATGTTTTCTTTTTACTCCCCAAATAAATAGTCCTCAGTGAGTCTTACTCATCGCTGCCCGTGTTCTTTCTTTTGTTGGTGTTCTCAGTAGAGCTTTACACGACGACCAAAACAAAATTGGGGGAAGTAGAGCAAGTTCTGCTTTCACATCTCTGAGAGACAGTTAAGTACATTCACACTTTAAAAAAAAAAAAAAAAACTGCAGCAGGACACAGCGAGAACTGTCAAAGTACTGAGTTTGATGCAGGACTTGGATGCATTTCAGCATTTGATTGTGATTCAACATAATGAATTAATTAGCTCCTTATTCAGAGCAGTGAGAGGTGTGTGAGTCAGAGTTGGACAGCTTGAGGTTGTTAAAGCCATGCTTCAAACGCCAAGCTAAACACACTCCAGTCCTCCTTGTAATACTTCCTCACTCATACTTTGAATACTTGCTCATCTATTTTTTTGCTTCTGTCCTCCACCTCACAATTTTACTGCCCTCTCTCCGTCCTGCCCCTTTTGCCCCTTCTTGCTCACTCAACCCTTCTCCCTGCCTTGTCCTGTATTCCCATCATTTTCCACCGTCCTCTTCCTCCTCTCCTTGACTCAGGCTCTGGCAGCAAAGACAGACAGCATTTGGCCTACTGGTCCTGTTCATCCTCCTTTCCATTGCCTACCGCATTGAAGGAACACACCAGAAGGTGAACAAATACTTTAATATATGTATTGTACATTTTTATAATAGTGTAAAAAAAAATACATATATGGTATTCTTTTATGTTGTATTTGTTATGTTGTTGTTGTATTGTTTATGTTGTAACTTTTATGTGATAATATGATACAGTCAGGTATAGGATAGGATAACCCTAGTCCATTTTACCGAAAAGTGTTTTCCAATTAATTTATACTGATTAAATTTTTTTATGAGAGCCAATTATAGTGAACATAATTGGAAATGGTGTGCGTAGGTTATATGGCACTGGGGTCTCTGAAATGGCATAGGCAACTTTAATTGATTATTTTGGTAAATTTTGGTGTCATGATGATCTCCGATTGTGGATCATAGTTTATCCACCTTTTAATTTACCACCGCATCACTGAATGTAATGGACACGCTCAAGCCCCGTTGATCCAGCGCTGTTGATTCAGCGTAACTGGCAGTGCAGTTGTCTGTCGTGCAGGTAAGCAGAGGATATGGATTTTAAGATTAGGATGTGCAATAAAGGCCTTAAGAGAAGCCTCGCATAAAAGTCATCTGTAACAAGTGCAGGCTTGTATGCGCTGCGTACGTGCGCTCGACGGGCTGGGTTAATTATTACCTTTTTCTCAGTGTTTCATTGTCTTCATGGATTTTACCTGCCCCGCTCATTGTCCACAGATAACAGAGGCTGTAGACTTTACTAGAACATCTCCCTGTGTTTTTTTTTTTTAATCCCTTTTTTGTAATTTTCCTGTCATTTGAAACCTCCCGTCATAAACAGTGTTTTGTTGGTAACGCTAAACAGCGAGCCCCGAGGTGTTGCGTAATCCCTTCACACCAACCACGCAAAACAATCGGCCACGGCTGGCATTGCACTTCCCGGCACCCTACCAGCGGTGAGACACACAGTACGTGCTCTTTCTCTGTTTTGCTGGGTTCCCTGGGAAATGGAGTCCTCTGTCAGGAACATCCCCACCCCCCCCACCTCCACCTCCCTCCTTCTTGTCGTAATCTGCACAATCCATGCTTCCTCTTTTTTAAAACAACCTGCCCTGGCTTGAGGAAGGAGGTGTGAAGGGATGGAGTGATAAGTGGTGGAGGACACGGAGGAATAGAAGGGGGGAGAGAGGGAGAGGGAGAGAGAGAGAGGGTGAGAGCAAATTTTTGGCTTGCCTTACTTTGCTAGTTGTGTAAGAGCTGGCTGCCACCAAAAAGAATAATGATGCTGTTCTTCTGTCAGTGCACTGAACACTCCTACCCTACAGCTCCGTCCTCCTTAACTGCTAAACAACACGCTCTCTCTCTCTCTCTCCTTCTCTCTACCACTCACTTGCCCTCTCCCACCCTTTAAAGTCGTCTCTGTTTTGCAAACTTTCATTCTGATACCTTCTCTCACTCTGGCCCTATCTCTCTCTCTCTCTCTCTCTTTCTCTCTCTCTCTCTCTCTCTCTCTGATTGTTTTCCTCCTTCTCGGTGCATGTGTCTCTGCCATGTGGTTGACCGTCCCTCTCTCTGGCCCCCACAGTATGTGCGCTACATGGAGAAGAAGGTGCTGTGGTGCGCCTACTGGGTCGGCTTGGGCGTGCTGTCCTCGGTCGGGCTGGGCACCGGCCTGCACACCTTCCTCCTCTACCTGGTAAGAATTTCTGCGACTCCTCTCTCCTTTTTGCACAACTTGCCTGCACCTCCTCCCCTCTCCTCTAACCACATGGGTAGTTTATATTTACTTGCCCGTGCATGTTTGCGCCAGAGCTGTATAATAATTGCTGGTGCACTGACGCAGGTCTCAAAGGGAAGTGCTGACGCCGTGGCTGGCTTGCCGAAAGGCGAAATAAGAGCGTTATTAAAAGCTTATGGAGGCTCCTCTCGCGCGTTTGTGTGCGTGTGCGCGGGTGCGTTTGTATGGGTTTGGGGCGCACGCACGTCAGAGCGGGGCGGTGTTGAAGCGGCGCTGTGGTAGCCGCAGTGTTTTGACAGGCAGTCCAGGAACAAGCGCACTCACTGACCCCTCTGACTGAGTGCACATGAGGATAAAAACACGCTCCCCCTCCGTCCTCCCTGCGCTTTCTTTTTCGTTTCTCCTCGCACTCCTCACTCCCCACCGTGTCGCGCACTCTCACTTTCTCTTTTGCTCCCTCTCCTGCTTTTTCTCCTTTTACCTTCCTCCGCTCCGTCTTACCTCCCCTCCCTCCTCCTCCTCCTCCTCCTCCTCTCTCATTCTGTTTTGCTCCCCTCCTCTCTCTCGCTTTCGCTCTGAGTGTTGCTGCGCAGTAGGCTACTGGGTGTGCGTGTGTGGTGTTGTGCTGGGGAGGAGAGGGGGTGCGCTGCCAATCGGGGTCCCAAAACATCTGCTTTTCCCTGTCGCTCCGATCCGTCTGTCATCAGGGGAGTTCACAGTCGCACTCGTGTCCCCTCGCCCAGCGGAGCTGAACTAGAAACTGCGAAGTGCGTGTCCTCCATTCTGGTGTTTTGGAAAGCCAAACTCTGGCTCTCCCCAGTGTAATCTGAGAAATCTGTGTGTTTTTTCTTCTCCTCCCCGTGTTGTGGCCCAACTTGCTTTTCGTAGAGGGTTTTAAAGTGGGATGTCACCATCTAGTGAGCGCGATGGCTACTGCAGGTCGTAGTGTCATTGGGTTCATGAAGCGTGGGGACTGAGGCTGGCGCTGCTGCTGTTCTGGTCTATATTGGGTCCGACTGATATGGGCTTTGGAAGGCCAATACTGATGCAGATGGTTTTGGATTTTCATGCCCAGTAATTGCAAATATTCAGTATTTTATCCAGTATTTTTGTCCATTTGTCTCTGAAACAACATTTAAGCACTTTTAATTTCCTGTGTATGAAATGTGCTGTATAAATAAAGCTGCCTTGCCTGATAATAATGATAATGATAAATGTAACACTACTGCTACTACTACTACTACTAATGATGATGATAATGATGTTGATAAAAGTGACAATAATAAAGTAAATAAACTTAACATTATGGTTTGCTGAGGCTGATAATGATATCCAATATCGTCCCACTTACAACAGCCGGTACCAATATGTCTTTTTTTAAATTGTAATATAAATGCAGGTTGAAAACCGGTTCAGCTTCTCAGACAGGCCTGGCTTAAGGTGATAGTGTATTGTACACAAAACACCATCACATGTTAGTTTTGTTCTACTGCTGATTTGACAGTTGTGTTAATGAGACAGAAGAAAATGTCACAAAAATGCCAAATTTCACAATTGAGCAGATGTTGGCAGTAAAAATACATTTTTGATTGATATCGATATTGTTTTTCAAAGCTAATGTCAGACGATACTGACAGTCTGCCAATACATTGGTGAGTCTTTAACCTCTGTCATATTCGAGGTGGACGACACTGACTGGCTCATATCCAGTTTTTAATTAAAGGCTAATATTGTCCTGATTTACCAGTGAAAACAATTTTTTATGGAAGGAACACTCTGATCTACAGTCTCTCTGTCTTCAGCTGTGAGCCTGAATTATATGAGACCAAAAGACAGTGGATTGCTATTATGGTTTTTATATGTAATGGAAAAACAGAGCAGAGCTTATGCACCAATGAATGCTAGAGAGGATCAACAAACATGTTATCCTGTTTTGAAGAAACAAGGGCAGGGTCAGTGATTTTCAACAGCAAGTCCAAACCCACACCCAACCCAAGGGTGAGGGTAGGTTGCCTGTAGACTCACTGAAAAAAATACTTCTTCACTGGCAAAAACACATCAGGGAAAAGTCCATAGAGTGAAGCAAGTGCATTTATTGTGTTTTACTCCCCACCAAATCCAAAAGAAATATTTACAGAAATATGTACATGGCAAATTGGCAAGCATGTGTTTGAAATGGAGGATTTGCACATCACCCTGACCTTCACTGACTGACTGCCACAGTGTTAAATACTCGTGGCCCCTCCCATTGGAGAAAACCAACACAATCAATCAACTCATTAGAGTAGGCAAAAGACATCCATTCATGCATTAATTCATATTTCCACCTTAAAGCAAAGTACATACTTATGTTACCCCCACATTTCTGAACTTATAGGAGAAGTTGAAATGTAAATTGGGCTGTAATTGTTTAATGAGCTTGATGTGGAGCAGCCTCCACGTGAAGGGCCACTGGGCTTTGCTGCCTGGCACTTGCATCACCATTTGAATAAGACAATCAAACTGCGACTGACGAAGTCATTGCTCTGCAAGTGGCACACAAGTACACGACCAGAGAAACCTCAGGGGAGAAGTGGTTACATCTTCTGTTTCATACAGATTCCTGGTATTCGATTCCGTTGGTATGTGCTAACCTGGTGAAAGAACATCACTATCTATGCATGTGCAAACCTTTTGCAGTTTTAAAAAAAAATTTCTAACTTGTTTTCTCAATTCTCAATACAACGTGCATCGCCCGGCCAAGGCTGTCAACGCTAACAGTCAGCAGAGGGTGCCAGTGGTCTTTGGGTGTGAATGAGGCACTCTTGGGTTTTGCTTAGGGGTTTGGATGAAAATTGATGCAATACAATAATATTAATGGAAATAATAATCTTTGTTTATACAGCAGTTACAGAATGCTTCACAATCAACAGTGATACAATTCAAAAGACAAATTAATAAAACCAAAAGACAAATCA
Organism: Myripristis jacobus; assembly: GCA_900302555.1. Taxonomy (NCBI): domain Eukaryota; kingdom Metazoa; phylum Chordata; class Actinopteri; order Holocentriformes; family Holocentridae; genus Myripristis; species Myripristis jacobus. Next base: position 14,282 of record OMLB01063774.1, on the reverse strand, counting down.
AGAAAAAACATTAGGATTAATTAACTTAACAGTAATACAATAAGGTGATAGTAATAACTTTGCATTGTGGGCCGAGCAGTCTGTTAATGCTATATCCCTCCAGTAGCGTCAGTGCTCTGTGTTGGATGTGAAAAGGCATGAATAATAGCAGGGCTACCCCTTTTAAAGGCTAATATTCCACTGACAAAATGCTGCACTCACATGGCCCCATGTGATTCTGCATTGTCACATGATTTCCTTTGACCTTCCCCAAGTGTCATCATGTGTCTCTGCTTTGGCTTTCTCCTTCCAAGTATTTAAATCTTTGACTGAGGCTAAGTCTGTCATTTGCTTGCAGTGACACTTTCGTCTCGCGGTGCAGCTCTGACTTGAAGGAACAGAGATGAACAAGGCACATAGGCCCAGGGTTTTATTTAGTGATGGAACAATATGTTGTTGTTTTTTTAGGCCAATACTGATATCAAACATCCTCCCATCCATAATGACTGATCTTGATATGCGTTTTTGTAAGAACTGTAATAGAAATGCAGGTGCAAAGACAGGTCAGGTTTTCAGACACGCATGTCATTTTCATTAAAATGTATTTGATATTGTTACTTCTGAGTCAAACAATCATATTTGGGGGGGGTAAAAAGTTACTTGCACATGTAAGAGTGGAGCTAACCAATTAGAGCCACACCTCAGGTTTTATTCTCCCCGCCCTGTTTCACTGACTCCTCAGCTACACCCGTTATCCTGCACCAGGCTCAGCAGTGACAACCGCTAGCTTGTTAGCAGTTGTTTGCTCTTCCTGGATATAAATCCCTTTTACCCAGGATTATCTTACCAATCTAACATTTTATTAGAAGAGGCAAGGGCTCGCAAAATGCTTCACTTGCAAAATGCTTCTGTGTGTGTGTGTGTGTATAGATATAGAAATAGATATACACAGACACACACAAAGACAACTAGGTGTGTGGGAAGCAGAGGTTGTGATTGGTTCTCTGGATATTGGACACTGACAGGCAGATGAGCTGAAAAGTTGCCTTAGAAGGTAACCTAGTATGGAGTGCCTTTTAAAGGAACAGAAAAAACAAAACAAAACCATGAAATGAACCTGTAGGAAACGAGGCAGCTTCTGATTGGCTTTTATGGAAGGAAGAAAAGCAAATCAATGAGCCCATGCAGGCGCTGCAGGTCGTCTTCCTCATTGAAAATGCTGCCCCACAAATACAATCTTATTGTGGTTACTGACTTTTAGGAACTGTTGAATCTCGCTTTAGGATGAAGATACATCTTAAGAATAATTCTAAATAAGAAAATATGTATTTGTGAGTGGGTTTACTATCCCTTTCAAATAATCTTTTTTTTTGTTTTGTTCTACTTTCACGGTTGTATTAAATGGCACACTCCCAGAAAAGAAAAGGTCATACAATTGCGTGTTTCACAATTAGCCAAATATTGACAGTCATAATCATAATACCGGACTGATGCCGATATTGCTTTTTAAAGCTGATATCAGCTGATATCAGTGCCAGTATATCGGTCTAACCATAGTTTTATTTAAGTTGTTTGAGGTGACATGATGTAATTGTGACTCAGAGCCATAGCCTGTTTTGGGGGAAACAAATTGTGGCATGTTCCATAAACAGCATACATTCACTGTGGTTGGAAGTAATGCAGCTCATATGGTGTTGGGGCAGTGCTGCGAAGCCACCAGTAGAGGAAGGTGGTGAGCCAGTTACATGCCGAGGATCCCAGTCAATGAGCCCAGGACCGAAGTAGCAGCTGTTCTGCTCTCTGACATGATGTCTCCTGTCTGTGAGGCTGCGGGAGAGCTCCGTAACCCGGATGGGACGAGAAAGATAAAACCCTGCAACTCAGGCGTAGAGAGAAGGAGAGAGAGGGAAAGCACACTTCCTGGCACATGATCAAAAGTTTATCCAGCATTTTATCCAGCATTTTATCCTGCTGCTCTGAGGGAGGAGGTGGTGGGTGGCTGCTACAACACTGACCCTGAAAGTAATAAAATCACACTGGAATACTGTGACATCTTATTTCAAAAGAGGCTGTGGAGGCTGGGATCACTACACACACACACACACACACACACACACACACACACACACACACACACACACACACA
>OMLB01063771.1:0-16721 GCA_900302555.1 Myripristis jacobus | reverse complement strand
GGATTAGACCTCAAACTTTTCAGCAGCACCTGACAACCATTTCACTGTGCTATAGCTCAACAGCTAATCTTGATTCTCATACCAGACCCTCTGCCTCCATCTAATCCTTATAGTTTGTCTAGATTACCTTTCAAGTATCATTAGTCCTCAAGATGTCCACCCAGCGAACCCCTTCCCACCACGAGCAGGCCTACGCCTCCTTGACCAGAGGCCTGAAAGAGTTGGACATTCGTGGCCCCAGTGTTCCCTGCAACTTGGTCCTCATCGGACACGACGCCTTCCCTCTAGCCATGAACACCCGAGGCCAGGTCCTGATGGCTGCCTCCCTGTATGGCAGTGGACGCATTGTGGTCCTGGGGCATGAAAGCTACCTGACCGCCTTCCCTGCCCTGGTCGAAAATGCCCTGATCTGGCTGAGAGGGGAAAAATCTGATAACCTGTCTGTGGCGGTCCACCGGCGTATCAAGGCAGTGGCAGATAACCTGAGCAAATCAAGCTTCCAAGCTACTGTGGTGGGAAAGTTTCATGATAATCTGGGTGTTGGAGTGTATGTGACAGATGCCTACAGCGTGGAAGCTGATGGGAGAGACCTGGTGGCGTATCTGAAGGCTGGAGGAGGACTGCTGATAGCTGGGCAGGCGTGGCACTGGGCTCATGAGCACCCTAAGGAGAACACCCTCCTTTACTTTCCAGGGAATAAAGTGTCCAGTGTGGCAGGGATCTACTTCTCTGAGCATTGTGGGGAAGTGGAGTGGCTGCCCGTCCACCCTCAGATCCCAACCTCATGGCTGAGTGTAGCGTAAGTGTATAGTTGCTCATAGCTATGTACTTGTTGAACAAGTTTTATTTATAAATTGAATTTGTTGCAACAATTTATTGCAAAAAAACTTAATAGTAGCCAATTTAGTTCTCCTTGGAGTTGGAAATTTTGAAAGCTACATTGTTTGCATTGCATTGCAGTTTGCCACCAAGCTCATGGCATGCCCATTTGGATGAACATATGCTAACAAAACAGGGACATACAGTAGTTTTTCTAGTCTGCACTAGTACTTTGAGTATCTGTAATTTGATGACAGAAAAATAAAGCCATTTACTTCCATTTTGTTTACATAATCAAATCATTGTCAGACAATTGTTTGTGTAATTACCACTGTAGTTGGATTTCAGTTTTTGTGCACATTTTTTTTATCATGCACATTAAACTAAAATAAAACCTCTTTTAATTGCCACTTTCTGTTCCACCTATCTCTCTCTTTGTCACTGTCTCTTTTTCCCCTCCTCCTACCCCATACATGCAGAATTGGCAAGGATTTTGAGGATGACCTGGAATTCCTTCTCCAGGGTGTGTCAGAGTTTGACATCAAGGGTGGAGTACTCTCTGAACTTCTGGTCCATGGCCCACTGGCCTTCCCTATCGGCAGCACCGAGCAAGGACAGGTCTTCTTGGCAGGAGCGTACTATGGACAGGGTCGGGTCATCGTGGTAACACATGAAGCTATCCTGGGGGCTCAGGTAAGTGAAATGATGTTACTGAAATGATGAATGCCCATCTCTGTAGAGTAAATTGACCTCTGGGTTTGATTTTCTAATGTGGTTGCCATGTGATCTAGAATAGGGGTTCTTAACCTTTTTGACCTTGAGGCCCGGAGTGGCCCGGGACCCATTAAATATTAACACTGTATAGGTTTAAATGATCTCACTCTTGGTTTGATTTGTATTCAATAATAAACCAAACTTGATTTCCCGAAACTGAATTAATTCCACACATAGCAACACAAAACTGCTCTGCTAGCTCAACCATTTTGTAACTAGAATATCCGCTGGAATTTTTTTTTTTTCCATGGACTGATAGCTATACTTCTGCCGACTTCAGTCATTTTTAATCTAACAGGTGCCATGACAACGGCTGATTTTTATCTACAACCAATTTATATTAATAGTTATATTTAAATATAGGTTACTGCTTTCCAGTGTCGGCGCCACAACAAACATCTATCTTTTCATAAACTCACCGGCGGATGTTTTATTTCAGTTGGGGGTGTGTCACTCCAATTTAACGTCAGCTACGATTAATGTGGCTGAGCAGCAAAAGTAACGACAGTAAGCGGTAACATTAAGGCTGAACAGAGTTGTATCATTTCAACCCCACCTTTCGGGGGCTTTTGCTAATCACCTTTTCAGGCTGTTATCAATTTTCCTCTGAAATAAAGACGACAGTTTTCACAGATGTGTTGATTTATTAAATGTTCATTTCAATGTACAGATGCAAACAAATTCACAAATTAATTAAATCAATGGCCCAGGAAACTCATAAAGACTGAACAAATTAATAACGATTAATAGGCTAATTAATAACTGATAACAAACAAGAACAGAGTTATAGCTGCACATCTCCGTGGAAAATCTCACAGGTAGGCTACTGTCCGTGGTGCTGACTCCGCTGAGGCACTTTATAGAAATTAAAATCACGAAGGATATTGTTTAGCTCTTCTTTACTTATAGCTGAGAAATCAGCTGTTTGCTCCGTGTTTGTCAGGTCGTCTTGTAGACATTTGACGGCCCAAGATGTTGACCGGGCCGTACCGGCTCCATTTCCTGACCTCTCCAGCTGATCCAGCTGGAGAGGTCGTCACTCTCGCATATCTTGCCTTTTTCTCTTCTGTCTTGTCTTCCTCGTTCAGCCATTCATCCAAACTTAGGTCGCCAAATAAATCAAAATTGACAACAAAACGGTCCATTATGCAGGTGAACAAAGTTGACAGCGGTTTTTGATGCGGGTTTCAGTGAAACGTTTCATGTTGCCATGGAAACCACACAGACCCGGGCAATATGATATAGGCGGAGTAATATTTTCAGTGATTGATTCAGTATTTTTCATTTGCGCACGGCTAGTCGTGCTGTCATGCTCATTTGAGCACATTCTAAACGTCTGATTGATCAGTCAGATTTCTCGGTCGGATCTACGTGTTGTATAATTTTAAAAAATCTCTACGTGTACCCCCATTTGAGAAACCTATGCAGTCCCGCGGCCCTCGCGGCCCACACATGCAAAACTGACCTAACTTTTCCTAACTTTAACCAAGTATTTTTGGTGGCTAAAGTAATGAAAATGGCTAAAATGACACCTGACATGATACACAAAATACTGCACTGTTGATTAGAAATGTAGGCTAACGTAATTAAAAATGCAATTTAGTTATATGGGAATAGTAATTAGGAGACAGAGTTGGACTCAGAAGTCAGATGTAATGTTGACCACAAACCTCTGCCCAAATATGGGATTCCAGATCCAACACACTGAGTCTTCATATAATCATCCCTGTTTGTGTTTTAAGCTACAGTTTAAACGTTGGACATTATCCATACACTTCTCTCTTTGAATCACCACTTTGCAACTGAAATCATAGTCCTCTTTTACAGCTGTTTTGACATGAAATAGCAGGGTGAAGCCAGGTGTACCAATGATACTGATTAAGGTAGTGTTCCATTTAAGTGTAGTCTGCTGAACTTAAATGCTGCCTTTCCAGTGAACCAGCATGAATCATAACAGGACCCTGGCTCTGTTAGACCTAAATGGAATGGAACTTTACTAACTCCTTCCTAACTCATTACTAACACCTGTTTTTATCTGTTATTTCATGTCAAAATGGGTGCTGTGCAAAAGATCTATGCAGTGCATATGAGGCTGGTGGTATTATTACCAATTTACCCCAATACATTTTTGATTAAAATCATCCCAGCTTGCTGCTGAGCCATAAAAAATACTGCTTAGCTAGCTGCCAGATCTATTTCTTTGTTCAAAGATGACAACGGCAGGGGGGTAGAAAACACCCATTCATTTCTTCCTCTATCTTTTTATTTAGAGGTCTCGAAAACGCTAACAAATAGTCATGGGACTTACAGCTCTATAATGGCTCCATTTCTTTTCAAGAGTCATTCAAAAGATTGTTCAAGTTTGTTACCATAATGTTCAGTTCTGCCGGTTTTAAGCCATGTGGGCATAGAAAGACATTCCTGTGCTGCTGTTTTAAAACTCAAAACTTTTGCTACTTTTGTGCCTAGTGTCCACATTACTCCGATATACTCAAACCCCTAAATGCAAGATTTAAGTCGCAGGTGGAGAAGGAACTGGTGGCACCATGGTAGGAGAGGCAAGTAGAGTGGAAAACTGGACTAACAGCTGGGAAGGTGCTGAAGGCAGACAGAGACTGGCTGAGGTGACTTTGAACTAGACTAGCATAGTGGCAATGTGGCCCAAGGAAACTCTGGGTGGTAGGCAGTGGGAGTTAGGAACCTGGCTGGAGAGACGGAGTGGTAATAATCGGGGAGCAGGAATGTGGACTGAGCAGGAGGCTGTGGGGAAACAGGTGGTGCAAGCTGCATGAACAAGAAACCAATCTGCATGAGCCTTGGGGAGCAAGGAACATGTGAGGCTGGTGTATTAGGCAGCTGGGGAGCACTGTGCCGAATTTATGTGGAGATGGTACAGGCTTGGAGACTGGATGGCTACCTGGTTTGCAGGCCAGATGGCTAACTGGTCTGGGAGACCCAGTGAACAGCCATCAGCTGTTTAGCCAGGGATGGATTAAGATTAAAGATTCAAGATTTTTATTTGTCACATGCATGAATGTACATGTACAGCAGCAGTGAAATGTGATGGCAACTACTCTAGCACTGTGCAAGTAAAATAAGATTAAAATAAAAATAAAATAGAAAAGTATATATACACTCCAAGTATAAACATTAAGTGTACTGTAATATAATAAATATAAGTGCAGTTTCTGGGGAAACTGCATGGGCAAGCTGGAAGACGCTGAAAATTTGAGGTCAAAGCTTGAAAACGTGAGGTTAAATCTGCTGAAAACAAGTTTAAAGCTGCTCAGAACTCACAATTAGGGTTAGCTTGCCCACTAATAAATATGCAAGAGAATAAGATGTGTTGCCTTTTCAAGGCAAGCACATAACTAGACTTTGTAAAGTTTCTGAAGAAACTTTGAATGTGCTTGCCACCCTTGCCACCGCGTGGACATGTGGTAAACCAGCAGCCCTTATGCTGTGTGTAGATTGTGTAGTGTTGTTCAAGGGCTAGAAGGCAGTTACTGTGGTCCGGGTATTTTCCAGGCAGTATTTCTCATCTTTTGAGTGGGCACTAGAATGTCTTTAGGCAGCTGCTATGGTTTATTGGGTGGTTGCTAAGGTGCTGCTAGGCGGTTGCTATGGTCTTCCTTATTGTTGCTAAGGCCTTGCTAGGTGGTTGCCATGATTTTCCTGGTGGTTGCTATGGTGTTGCTAGGCGGTTACTGTGGTGTTCCTGGTGGTTGCTATGGTGTTGCTAGGCGGTTACTGTGGTGTTCCTGGTGGTTGCTAAGGCCTTGCTACACGGTTGCTAGCAAGCTGGCAGCTTGCACACTCATGTTCTTCCTACTATTTCTTTCTTTCTTTCTTTCTTTCTTGATTATTCTGTATGTTTTTTGGCACATAACACCTCCTACAGCTTTCGTTTTAGGCCCACACAATGAATTGGAAAAATGTGTGGCCCTGAAGTTTGCTGTTACTTTTATAAGCATTCTGACTCACGGAATTCTCGAAATTCCAATTTTACGGAAAATTTCGGCAATCCGAAATGAATGGCCAAAACTTCGGAAGGCTCCAGGGCGCAGAGCTTTTGACCCGCGTCCACGCACCAAATATGAAAAATGTGCGGGCTTGTGCAGAAGAAGCGGTGTGTCAGTTTTCAAGCAGCTCCGACTTTCTGTTTTTCTGCAATTCCCGTTTTAAGCTGAAATTCAGACGCAACACACACTAATGGCAGAATGTTCAGAGAGCCTGACAGGGAGAAAGTCCCCTCTCACTGACACAGAGATACACACGCAGCTCTGTATCTCTCCTTTTCTGTCTCAAGGGCCACTAGCACTGCAGCCAATACATCCCAGCACTGACCCCAAACACTAATGGAAGTCCGTGGCTATGACCCCAAACACCCTAGCGACCCCATAGCAACCACCCTAACTACCACAGCAACCGCCTAGCAACATCCTGACAGCCATCAGGAACACCATAGCAACTGCCTAGCAACACCCTAGCAACCGCCCAGAACACCATAGCAACCACCTAGCAACGCCCTAGCAACCATCAAGAACACCATAGCAACCGCCTAGCAAGGCCTTAGCAACCACTAGGAATACCATAGTAACCACCTAGCAACACCATAGCAACCACCAGGAAAATCATGGCAACCGCCTAGCAAGGCCTTAGCAACAATAAGGAAGACCATAGCAACCGCCTAGCAGCACCTTAGCAACCACCCAATATACCATAGCAGCTGCCCAAAGCTTTGACATCAAATTTTCAGTGTCTTCCAGCTTGCCCACGCAGTTTCCCCAGAAACTGCACTTTTCTAGTTAAGTGTTCAAGATCTGTGTGGCCTGGGGGAAGAAGCTCCTTCTCAGCCTCTCAGTCCTGGCTTTTATGGAGCGAAGCCGTTTGCCAGAGGGCAGCCATTTGAACAGTTTGTGGTTGGGATGGTGAGTGTTTTTAATAATCCAATTTGCCCTGTACCTGCACCGCCCAGTGTAGATGTCCTGGAGGCAGGGCAGTGCTGTTCGGGTGATGCATTCAGCACATAGGATCACTCTGTGCAGGGCCTTCCTGTCCTGGGAGCTGCAGCTGCTGTACCAGGCAGTGATGCTCCCAGAAAGCACAGACCCTACTGTGGCAGCATAGAAGGTTTTCAGCAGCGAAGTAGAGATCTTGAATTTCCTCAGCTGCCTGAGGTGGTACAACCCCTGCCTAGCCTTCTTCACCAGGGTGGTGGTGTGTGTGGTCCAAGTCAGGTCCTCAGAGATGTGAACCCCGAGATACCTGTAGCTGCTGACTTTCTCCACTGGGGTCCCGTTGATCTTGAGTGGTGCATAGTGGATCCTCTGCTTCTCTCTCCTGAAGTCTACCACCATCTCTTTAGTCTTTGGCAACATTCAGGTCCAAGTTGTTATCCTTACACCATGATGACAGCAGCTCCACCTCCTCCAGATAAGCTGTCTTGTTGTTGTTAGAGATCAGGCCTACCACCCCTGTGTCATCTGTGAATTTCACAGTGATGTTGGAGCAGTGTGTCGCTGTGCAGTCATGGGTGTAAAGGGAGTAGAGCAGTGGGCTCAGTACGCAGCCTTGGGGGGCACCAGTGTTGAGGGTACAGGAGCTGGAGGTGTGGGTTCCAACCTTCACCACCTGTGGTCTGCTGGTCAGGAAGCTCTGAACCCAGGAGCAGAGTGAGGGACTCAGCCCCAGGTCCCTGAGCTTGGTGATGAGTCTGTGGGGAACTACGGTATTGAATGCTGAGCTGTAATCAATAAACAGCAGATGCACATAATTCCCCTTACCAGTGTCCAGGTGGGAGAGGGTGGAGTGGGGGACATGAGTGATGGCGTCGGCAGTACTCCTATTGGGGCGATGGGCAAACTGGAGGGGGTCCAGGGAGTCCAGCAGTGATGAACAGATGAAGTCTTTTATGAGTCTCTCAAAGCACTTCATCACCACAGAGGTCAGAGCTACAAGGCGGTAGTCATTTAGACCGGCTGAGTTGGTCTTTTTTGGCACACATGATGGTGGACTTTTTAAGGCAAGTGGGGACGACAGAGTGGACCAGGGACAGATTGAAGATGGATGTGAACACCGAAGCTAGCTGGCTAGCACACAATTTTAGCAGACACCCGGGGATGCCATCTGGGCCGGCTGCCTTCCTGCTATTCACTCGTCTCAGGGCTGTCCTTACGTCGTGCTCTGAGAAGGAGAGGGAGGGAGGGAGAGATGTTCGAGATCAGGTGAGCATGAGCGTGACAGAACAGAAGCATTCCTTGGATCACACCAGTTGTTGTTGGTCAAGAAATACACACACGTGTTAGTGCAGAAGTAAGGGAGGTCAGAGAACTAGAGAAAACTAAGAAAATAACGAACAAAAAGTCTATGTGGAGCAGTCACGACGGCGTCTGGACTCGGCCACACCATCTTGGTCATGAAAACAACAGAACTGCAAAAAATAAGATAGGTCAAACCATGGAGGACTTGACTTTTCTGTAGATTCTTGAGGATGTTTCCTTCTCATCCAGTTCTTCAGAACTAAAGACGCTTCTTTGATGAGAAGTGAAATGTATTCAAGAAGCTACAAAGAAGTCCATCTGATCTTGATTCAACTCTTGTTGGATTACCTTGGATTACCTGGATGACTGAGAACCTTCACAAACAAGCTAAGTGGAAAATATATCAATGAAATCCTAAAGGAGCAACCTCATAAATGCAGTGATTATTTAGTCCATTACTGCTCTTCTGGACCTATATACTTGTTTGAAGTCACTCTTCACATGAGCTCCCCTAATAATTGGGTCACTCACAACCCATCTTTTCCTGGACTGTTACAGTGGTGCTTCAGCTAACTCGCAGCTGGGAGAGTTGTCTGTCAATGTCAATGAATGCTGCCACCCTACAAACAAAAAAGCCTTGCCACCCCAATAATAAAAAACAAACGCAAAAAACAAACAAACAAAAAAAAATGTCCCTAGGTGGAACGTCGCAAGACCAAAAGTCTGATTTCTCAGTGAACTCAACTCGGTTTCTCAGTTAAAGTGAAAGCAGCATTAGATGATGTAAGTTAATTAACAGCAATGTGTTGCAGCCAGCTGGAGCCGCTGGTAGCAGTGAGTCAGGTGTGCAGGAAATTCATAAGAGTGAATAATTTTAAGAGTGATGGGACTGTGTGGTGAGTTTTCCATTTTTAAAAGGATTTTGCAGAGGATTTTATTTTTTTAATTTATATTGTCAAAGTGTTTGATAGTTATCTGTTCAAGTGCCGGCTGTTGGGAAGGACAGCAGTGTGCCACAATGTGAACAACAAGGAAGGCTTAAAGTCAAATTTTATTCCCCGAAACAGTAAAAAAACAAAGCAACACAAGTTGAAAATAGCTTTATCACAGTCCAAATTTAAAAATTGTAATGAAAGCCTATGTGGCGGTGCCCGGAAGAGAGCCGGATAAGACCAGCTGTGTGCCCGGTTGGAGTTACTGTTCTTTCTTGTTAAGGCGCAGGTCAGGGGCTGTCATCTTGTACTGTTTCTAATAAAGTGTGGCCCTGTAATGCCTTTTGAGAGTGTAAACAGTAATTTGGAGTTCAAAATAAACTTGAATTATATTTCTAGTGGTCTAGAAATAGAAAAGCTTATCTTTTAATTAAACAGAAATCAAAGATTATTAATTAATTAATTAGTTAAAAGTAGTTTCTTAGTTCATTATTCATGCACCCTTGCAATGTAGTCAAATGCCTTGACTTGATCCTACAAATCCTTTTATATGTTGAATCTGAGCCTGAGAGAATATTAAGAGGAAGGGCAAAAGAACAGACACCTCCAGGTTTTGCAGGAAAAAAAATCAGAAGATAGGCCAAAGGAAGAGAAAACAAGAGACAGGAGGGCGATGACAGAAATCTAAGTGATTGAGATAGAGGGAGAGAGCAACACAATGACAGAAAGGGAGCAAGACAAATGGATGGACAGAGAGACAGGAACCAAAAGGCGAGTGAAAAGAGACAGAGAGTTAGAGATTAGCAGATAGCAGATAAGTATATACACTGATACATTTTGTAGATATAACATTAAATATCCAAAATCATCGGTATTGTCCTAGTATTGGATGGCACACAGGATATCTACTGTTCTTCATGGTTTTTACTTTTTCTTGAGAAATTCGACCTCAGTAACAAAGACCATTCTGGTGATTAGCGTGCTTGCTTTAGAATGTCACACTTACACACAATTTTTTACTTTGTTATTTATTATCATTCTTCATGAGCTTGCTTGGTGACTGTGTGCACAACATATTACAAAATGAAACTGGTGGATTGTCATGATATTTGGTGCGTACATTAAAGGCCCCATAGCCTGAAAAATGAAATTTTCGTTGTTTTTGCATGATAGGGAAGGTCTTGGGGCCACATAAATACTGTCCCACGCATTTCGCCTATGATAAATGGAGAAGTGCACACAGCCCGTTTTTTCAAACTGTCCCTGTAGAACTAGCAGATTTGCACTTCCTGAAATTTCCTGACGTCAGTATGTTATCTGACGTCAGTGAGTGAGCTCAGCCAGTTAGCTTCAACTCCAAGCTACCAAGCTAGTGAAATTAGCCAGTACCCCTCCGCTTCCCGGGCAACAAGTTCACAACATATTTAACAAAAATAACGTACCATTCTGAAACATCTTGTAATAAACGGATCTGAGGTGGTTCGGGATCGTACGGTCGTAAACCATCACGCTCAGGGTCCTGGTTTCACGGGTCCCGCAGGGTTTTAGTCCAAATTTGCTCATCTGTTGGGCTCATTTCAGCGCCGACTGTTTTATCAAGCCGACACAATCAAATCAAATCAAGCTTTATTGTCATTTAGCAGTAGTGCACACAAAATGAGATAGCATTTCTCACTTGGGATCCCCGGGTGATGGGTAAAGTCAGCCTAGCGTGGATCCTGGCTCGCTTCCTCCTCTCCCTGGTGACTGCCGGTGGAGACACAGGTAAAATCCCGTGCTGGCGTAGTATGTCCACATCAAAGCAGAGTGCCTCATGTCTTGCAGCAAGCTTTACCCTGGTGTTTAGTAAAGTCTCTCAGCTGTAGGTTATGCAACCTGAGCATCTGGGTTAAGCAAAACATTTGAAACATTCACTCTCGCTGATCCCTGGAGGGGCCGCTGCGTCCATGTGCGTCGCCATCACCACAGCAACACAATGCCGGCTTCGTCTGTGGTTCAGGATCGGAGTCGGGCTCAAGTACGTACGGTTGTATAACATCACGCTCAGCGGTAGCCATGACAATAAGATAACTCGCTTTCGACAAGTTTTTAAACAGTTACTGTATCTCGTTGGCTCCGTTTTTCTCTCACTCTGTTGTTTACGTCCCAGAATGCATTGCGCAGTGACGTCGGTTGATTGGCCCGACCATATGTCACTCAGAAAACAGTCAGCCAATAAGTGGAGAGGGGCTGATTCTCTCTTCTGATTGGCTAAATGAACCGTGCTGCCAGAGCTCTGGGATAAAGGCGAGAGAGGAGCTGTGGAATTATATTTAGCAGGCCACAGGTACTCAAAACCACAAATACATCATGCTAGGGATATCAACAGTTAAAATAAAACCCTGGAAAAGTTTACACCATGGGGCCTTTAAAACGCCTCACTGATTATTAGCTAGCTAGCGCCTAGCGATGGTACCGTCCTGTGGTAACGTCCTCAGCGCCTGCAGGAACGTCCTTGGCGGGAATGTTAGTGTCACTAGACGGCGTCGGTTACTACATTACATTACCATTAATTACACTTAGTTTAATGAATTATTGACGTTAATCTTGTGTAACCACTCGATTTGCATTGAAGTTAAGCGAACCTTAATTGCATTTTACATATTCCTCCTTTGACACACGCACATTTTTCGCACACTTAAAGCTAACCATGAACTCGGTCAGTCATGTTACCCCTTGGAATTTGGTGATTAAAATATGAAACTAGCTGAAATATGGGGAACAACAAAGTAAAGTTAGTCTAAAATGCTGCTAACATACCACTGAAATGTAAAATAATGGGTTTTTACAAGAAACTTACCACACTTGAGGAAAAGCAGAAAATGGCATTGAGAAAAAATACTCTGTGGTGGGCGGGTCATTCCAGAGTCATTCTTTCACTCACTCATTTTACTCCACAAATTTCCACCAACACTAGAGGGCATTCTACTCAAGCTGGTGTTGTAATAATTCTGAAAGAGTCAATGACCTTTGACACTTCAATCAATCAATCAATCAATTTTATTTGTCAGTATACAACAGGTTGTATAATGAAATGCGTTTAAGTTACATCCCGTCCAAGAAACACAAAAAGACACGACAAATACAGGGTTACAGGATCAGGAGAACTTCGGGTCAGCCAGGACACTTGATATTTGAGACTGAGAAATTTACTGTGTAGGTCTGCTGTCTATCAGTGTGCAAATCACTGGTGATGTAAAGAAAAAATGATGTAAAGTGTAGGGGCTGATGCATAAGTGACAAGAGCCAGACAGACAGCCTGAGTTTATATTCACTAAACTGCTGCTTATACACCAGGAGTCTACATTTGGTTTCATTTACATTTGGTCCATCAGCTCTGATGATTCAGGTGCACTCTGCAGAATCACAGGATATTTTTCTGTGGGAAAACTGATGGTCAGGCTGATGTTGGGATTAAAGCGTCGAGTGTTGTGCCGGATGGGTGTGGGTTCTGGTCAGGTACAGCTTAGATGTTTGGGCATGTTAAAACTATCTACTGTCAGCCAACTATCAAACACCAGACCTGGAACCACACACTGTTGTCAGAAGACATGAAAATGAATGTCTGCACTCTATTTATGAAGTGATCAAATGCCAGATATAAAGTAGGTGGAGAATTTATGGCCTTGGTCATTTGTTTAGAAAAAAAATGGAAAGACTTTCACACAGGAGCCAGTGAGGATGCACCTGTGTTTCCTCGCTCAAGCCTCCTCAGGGAGCCTCCTCTCTCCTTGCTTCCTTGCCTCCTCATTGCATGTTTAGAACTGTGACACCCTTCAGGATGGAGGAGAAATCAGTTTCTGTGTCATGAGTCGGAGGAGCGAGACAGAGACATAAAATAAGTGAATGGAATGCACCTTTGGTCTTTGGGCAAATGAGGAGGTATACATTCTTCTGAGCGCCATCTTTCTAGTTTGAAATAAAAATGAAATAAATAAATAAATAAACCATAACTTTGCAGGTACTGAATGTCAGTAAAAAATATTGATAACTTGCACAAGGGAATATCAGTAACAGTATAAGCCTTCTAAAGCCCATAGCAGTCGAACCCTACGCTCAGTATTTGTGCATCAGTTCAGCTCGCTGAATATCATCACTGTCCTCTGTGGCCTGGCATTCACATTAGCCATGAGGGCTTTTTCAGGAAACAACGGGCTCTTTATTGGCCTGGACTCTCAGCATGAAGCTCTTTGTGGGTTTACCACTATTTAATCACCAGCCACCACCCTGGGTCAGCCCCGTCAGAGCAATGTCCAGCGTGAGTAACAGCAAATAACATTTTCAGGCAATCCAATCAGAGGAGTTTCCTTAGCCTGTTAGCTTGTGACTAGTCATTTTGAGTCCAGGCTTACAGCAGACTTGTTATACTCATTTGTCTGAATTTGTATGACAGGAAACTGAATAGGTTTGACACAGTCATCATGAGCAACGCACCAGGCAATGTTTAGAACATCATGCTGAATATCAATTTTGACCCTTATTAATTAAAGCTCTGAAACCCATGAGTGACAGGCTTTTTTTTCTGCTTCTTCTTACTTTTGTCCTATAAAAAATAACCCAGTTTTTCTTATCCTTTCTTTTATTTGTTTTCTTTTCTTTTTTTCCTCCTTACTTTTACTTCTTGTTTTTTCATTGTACGGTGGGGGTTAGGATTTTTTTTTTTTTTTTTTAAATAAGACTACCTTTTAAAATATTTTTTGCAAAGATTTATGTTCAGAGGGTTAACTAAAACATTTAAGAAATAGCCCATCGGTTTCAGGGTTTCAGGTGGTTAAGGGGTCTGGTGAAGCCAGTGTCATCCACCACAGTTATGACAGATATGATATAGTTTGATTGATTACATATTTATTATAGAGTTGATCAATACTACACAGGTTGTCCTAAATGTCCGTTTATTCTAATGTGACATTTTGATTATATCTCAAACCAGTTGGACACAGTTAGAGTGCAAGTGCACAGAGGGGTCCCATGGGTACATGATTTCAAAGAAGGTCATTCAACCAAACAAGAGGGATACCATACAGTCCCAAAAAAGCATCTCTGTTACCAAGGATGACAACACGTCAAAACCCATAGGCCCAGGCACAAAACCCCATTCACACATCCAAGACCTCCACCACATGCGCGCGCGCACACACACACACACACAGCTCCCATCACCCATTACCCCCAAGTCACCTTTAACCCCTCCCATCTACTGCATTCATGAGGAAGCTGTCTGTTGTCATGGTGATACAATACACTACAGAGAACTTAGACCACACAATCAAATAGCTCTACTTTTTAACCTTTTGATGCCATTTCAGAATGTAAAAATTTTGCTATGCATCATCAAACTTAAACTTTTTTTTTTTATTATGTAGTAATGACGTAATAAATGCCATTCTTCTTTTTCCATTCTTAATGTAATAAAAATGTATATGTAGTGACTTAACAATAATATAATATAATTTGTGAATTATGAATAACATAATAACTTTTTGCCAATACTGAAGTAAGGTATTACATTATTGGCTGGTTATCAAATTATTGGCTGGGTAAAATAAGTAAGTAAGTAAGTAAATAATGTGGAGCCCATAATGTAATAATAATATGCTGCTCTTGTTTGACTGTGGTGGAACAGGCAAGTTTAAGCCTTCAGTGAGGATGGCCAGGAAATTACATGTACTGTCTCAGCTAATATACTGTCTCAGTATATTACATTATCAGCTCCATTTATTATATCATGTATGTTTTTTTTACCCAGCCAATAATTAAATAAATAACCAATAATGTAAGACCTTATTACAAAATGAGTGGATTAAGGCAGTTATTATTAAGAATGTTAGCTGGGGGAAGTCCAGCTCAATGGCAGGAGGCTAACAGTTAGCATTTGGAGCATCCAGCCAGTATCCAGCACTCAGTAACAATGAGAGGAAGATAGCACCACTACTGTCCTACACAACAGCTAGAGGGAAGTGAAATAATATCACACTTCCCTATAACTATCCCTTTAATAGTGCTGATGAGTTGCTGGGTTTAAGTTCTGATTTTCTCCCCTGACTTCCTGAATTTCTGTTAGAAAAACTGACCAAAAAATGTCCACTGTCCCACAAACATTAATAAAACGGATCTGGTTCAAAACAAATCAGTTCCACTTGCCTATATGTAAAACAAGTTTAGCAAAAATACAGAATAATACATTCTACAGCCATCACACAGCCTTATGTCGAACCTGCATTGTTCTGTGTTCTCCAATGAGCTCTTTCCTTCTCCCTCTCTCTCTCTCTCTCTCTCTCTCTCTCTCTCTACTTTTCTGTCCATCTCTGTCCATCCCTTCCGGTCGAGGCAGATGAGCCGGGTTCTGCTTGAGGTTTTTGGTCCTGTTAAAAGGCTTTTTTCCTCGCCACTGTCGCCTATGCTCGCTCCTGGTGGAGATTTTGGTTGATATCTGTTTAACTTCTGTTATGATTTGATGCTATACAAATAAAATTGAACTGAATTTAATAAAGGAAAATAAAATCAGGACAAAAAGATCAAAGAATGATTGGTGCTGAGTCAGTTTAGTCAGTCACTGGATCCCTGTCTGTCTGTTCTGCTGCAGGATCAGGGGAATCAGGTTTCCCTGCAAAAACACCAGTTCAGCCCTACATGTGCTTTTTCTATCAGCCATTGTGTGATGCATGCTTTCAAGCAAGTAGTGAGCAGGTTGCAGCAGGATGAATAACTGAGTCAGTGAGTGAAAGGGCATGCAGTGTGCAGCTTGTTACACTTGTATCTAACAAAGAATGAAACATTACTGTTCCATACATGTGTAAAACTCGCACGATATAGGTATGTAGGTATTTAAAATACTCAAACTTTACATTTGGGGGGGAAATTTATGTTGATTTTATGGTAATTAATTATGTACTTTTAAATATCGATTATTCTTTGTTTTTGCTGACTATCTCATAGTTTTTGTGTTTTTTAAAAAACTTGTAATTTTCTGATAAGTTTTTACAACATTTTTTTTTTTTTTAGCTAATTGTCAGGTCACTTTTTGCTAATTTGCTTCACTGACATTTTCCTGTGTTTGAAAGAAATCAAGTGAATTTGCACAGGTTTCAGCACAGTGTGGAATCTGTGGGAAAGGATATATGCAGTGCATTATGACTTAAAGGAATAAGAGCATATGAAGAAAAGAAGAGTAGAGGAGTGCATTTCCAGATGAGCTTGTTTCTCTTTTCTCGCCAATCTTTCCAACAGGTGAGTCCAGTTTATTTTATCAGCTACCAGAGGAAAAAAATAACTTGGACTTTACTGTGCTGAATGTCTCTACCAAGAATCGAACCCTCAACGGAAGGGATAGCTTTCAGAAAGAGGTCACTTGAGCTGGCCAGCCGGTTGATGTGGTGATGTAAACACAAAGAGCTGAGAAATAAAGGGACAGAGAGAGAGGAGCAAGAGAGGAGAGATCCATTCAAATCTTCATTTTAATTTTTTTAATCCTTCCGTTAAGAGGATTGCATTAATGCCACCATGAGTGAAGATACGCACGCACATGCAGATATTGCGTGCGTGCACATACATGCACATAAACATAAACACACATACTAAACCCACCCTCTCACTAATCCCTGGGTAAAAAGCAGGCTTCCACATTCAGAGGAACTTCACTTTTTATACACCATGCAAGGACTAATTGTAGCAACACTATGTATGTATCTATCTATCTATTTATACATGTATACATACATACATACATACAGACAGACACATACATACACACACACACACACACACACACACAGTCACACATATAGATACATACATACATACATACATACATATAGACATAGATATCTACATATATACATATAATAAAGTGACAGAGAGTGAGCAAAGCCAGGAAGAAATCAAAATCTTCTTAGAT
>OMLB01063769.1:23764-34961 GCA_900302555.1 Myripristis jacobus | reverse complement strand
GTGTGTGTACGGACTCTACTCAACTTTGGTGAGCTTAGCATAGAGGCATGAGGTTTGCCAGAGAGGCATTTAGGGTAGCACTCTGATTTGGGAGAACAGTGTGTTCCTCCAGAACAATATCCTAACCCAGCTGCTGCTTAAGTAGGATTTAACGCTTACACACAGACCCACTTGAGACGCGCAACACAAATATACAGTGTATTGTCAAAATGTCCCTCTCCCGAGATAATTATAAGTAGCTTGTCTCTCTCCATTCAGGACTTCAAGGAGCAAATTGTCCACCATGTAGCCACCATCCTCCTCATCAGCTTCTCCTGGTGTGTCAACTACATTCGTGCTGGAACCCTCATCATGCTGGTGCACGACTCCTCTGATTATCTCCTTGAGGTAAATGTCTTAAGTACAGGGTATTTATCATATTCTGATTACCTCACTGCCACTTTCTGGGAAGTAAACATCTCTGGCATCAATTGACGGGTGCCCTGTGGACCTCCACAACCTGTGTTTATGTATTTATGGTAATGTGACATACAGGTAGGAATTATAGCCAGCATCATGTGAATAAAGTGAACAAGAATAGGCTGACTATGAATATCACCTCACAGTGTACTTAATGTTGATGACATTTGTCCATACCAGCCAGAAATCTGTCTCCATTTCAAATGTTTGCCCCTAATACATTTTGTACACACATAATGTAAATGTAGATCAGTTCTGTTAAATTCAACCCTTTTCAAACCCATCCCATCATGGGATTTGTCATCGCCGCGCAGCAGAGGTTTCTTAAAACCCACATAATCTTATTTTAAATTCAAGGTTTGCAAAGACACCAAATACGTCCTGCTGAATTCAGGAAAATTTGCATAAAATGATGCAGAAGACATCCAGATCTTTTGTAACTGATGTAATCGTATAGCCATAAAATGATGGCATTTGGGGTTTGAATATGTGAGTGTTGTACAATATGAGGAAAAAATCTTACTTTGAAGCTATTTAAGGGAAAATCAAGAGTTTAAACTGAAACATAGAATACCTTGACTCTAATACACTGATGATATACTGCCACCTTGTGGAGGAAACTGCAGCATTCAAAATAGGCATTTTTGTGCTAAGTCTGTCCTCCCTCTGTTTCCCTCTCTTTCTGACAGTCTGCAAAGATGTTCAACTACGCTGGCTGGAGGAACGCCTGTAACTACATCTTCATCGTATTTGCAGCAATCTTCATCATCACCCGCCTTGTCATCTTCCCCTTCCGGTACATGTGACATTGACACGGACACACACTTAAACACACAGACATGCATGCGTTCTTGTGCAAAGCCATACTGCTGAAGCTGCGCTGAATTCAACCCTCACTGTCTCTCTTGCAGGATTATGTACTGTACATGGGTTTATCCACTGACCGTCTATCACCCCTTCTTTGGCTACTACTTCTTCAATGGCCTTCTGCTGGTGCTACAGTGTCTGCATATATTCTGGGCTGTCCTCATCATACGCATAGCACTCCGCTTCCTTACCAATAATGTAAGTAGACACCAAGACATCCTCACATGCACACTAAAACACACACACACACACACACATTGAGAACATTCTGACACTGGCCAGAGCTCCAGTGCAGCTGAGAGCGGAAGGTGTCCTTGATTAATGAAGTGTTTCTAAGTGCACTCCTCTCCACATGTCCCCTTCCTCCTTTTTCTCAGGAAAAAGTGGATGACGAACGGAGTGACAAAGACGAGACGGACGAGTCCGAAGAGGAAGAGGAGGAGGAGAAAAAGGAGACAAAAAAAAACGGACCGGTGCAGAACGGCCATGCGGTCCACAACAACCACAGCAAAATAGAATGATAGGAAACAACTGTCAGGACAAAAGAAAAAGAGTAATAAGGACTCATATCCCTCACGGGGGGAGAAAGAGAGAGGGATAAAGAGAGAGAGAGAGTGAAGAAGAGTGGAGAAGGGATGTGGGTAAGGGAGGGGGCAAGGCATCCCGAAGTCCATGAACAGCAGGTATCTGAAGAAAATTTGACACTGTTACTCTTGCACAACACAACAAAAACACAGTCACACTCATACACACTTACTTTCGCAGGGCACAGAGATCCAACAGATTAGAAACACTACATAAAGTGTCACGGCCTTTTACTTACATTCACACACTTATTAGAGAAATGTCGCATTGGAAATGTGATGTGAACCCCTTGACCCGTTTGGCCTAAAACTGAAGAAGACAGGAAGGAAAACTGAGAGGAGCAAAGTGTTGAGAGGACACAGGAGGGGGAGTGATGCTGCTTCTGTTATAGCTTTTCTTACCGTAGCTATGTGCCTTACAGCCAGTCAGTGGCTGTTTTTACATTTGTTTAAATGCCATTTGAAAGCTTTCTGCCTTTAGCCTGTTTTGTCTTTTGTTTTCTTTTTCATTGTACTTTTTGTGTTTACGACTAAAGGAACACAAGAAGGTGGCAGAGTGAGAGTGCGCTTTATGAAAAGTGAGACCGGGCATTTATTTCTCAAATTTTTTTGTCTATGCAATTTTGTGTTTTGCTCAGCTCCTGCAGTGTCTTTGCACGAATCTGTAGTGTCTCTTATTAAACTAAAAAAAAAAAACGTATATGCAGTAGGACTGTGTGCTTCCGCTCTCCATCTCAGTCCGTAAGGCCACAGATAATGTAGTGTGCCTTGTAAAATGTATCTCTACAATGGCAGTGGTAAGCAGCAAAGTTTGTGCCAATTTGCTTTCAATTCAGTAAAAGAATTAAAGCAATTAGATTCGGTACTTTAATTTCTGATTGAGTTGGTATTCGTTGATTTTCTGAATCTTTCATTTTTTAGATTCAATTTAACTAGTTTTCTCTGTGAATATTGTCTTAATGCAGGCCTAGCAGTGATACTTATCCACAGACATTGAAGAGAAGTTGCTTTTGCCCTTTTTCTCTTCATTTTAAATCAAACGGCTTTTAGTTAAACAGTGCACACAGGCAGATTCTTTTATCCTACGTTACATGAATCGTTTTAAATCTTTGTTAGTACTTTTTAATCTAAGGTCCAAGTAACCCATCAAGGGTCCAGCAAGTCAGGAACCCAAAAGTATGTGATCTGCTTTCACCTGTATTGTGATCTCATTTCAGCATAACATAAAGTGTGCAGTATGTCTGCTTCAAATAAGGATGTTTGAGCCGTGAAAAAGGACGCGTTTCACACTTCTCAGCTTTTCTGAAGCCACAGTCTGAGTCGACAGGACGATCTGTGAATTACAGCTGACTGCCTGGCCCAAACAGAGCGGTGGAATTACAGTTTCCTGTTAGCTTTAACAGAGTTGAAGATCTTTGTCTCTGGTTTTGGTGAAGCAGTTTGGTCCAGTTGAATCCTGAGCCACGCTGATGACGCCATGATCCACCCACTGGAAAGAGATGGCTCGATAGCCACCAATCAATCATTATGAGGTGGATTGGTCTGAATTCTGCGAGGATGATTAAAAGGAAACAGGTTAATTGTGTCTTTTTTATGTGTGCCAGATTGCTCATGGCCTTTGCCTGGTAGCCTAGGTTATGTTGTCCTGAGTGAGAATTAAAGTGTTGATTTGGCTTTACGAGAGTGATTTTTGGTATGATTCCTATATACAGTATGAAACGGGTTTACAGTTCTGTTCTTGTTTGATGTTATTACCAAGGAGATGAACGATCTTTAAATTAGGTTTTTAGCAGCTCAGTCATTCAGTTATGAGAGGTATGATGAATGAGTTTGTGCGATAATGAAAATGTAGTTTTGTTGTTATGCTTTAATTTTTTTGTATGTCAAGTGCCTTATCTGTAATGTATGGGATGCTGTCTCTCTCTCTCTCCTGTCTTTATTTCCTCTCATCCTCTCTCCTCTTCTCATTCCTGCTGTCACCACTTCATTTCACAGAGCCGACTCAAAGTCTCCCTCCCCACCGTGTCCTTCACCTCTCACCTTCCTCCTCCTCAAAACCATTCTCCTGTCAAACTCACACTCATTCCACCATGTTCTTTTTTTTTTACTAACCCTGACCAACCAGCAACCTCTCATCCCCAATGATGCAGAAGAAACAACTGTGTCCTAATTACAGTGTTATTTTTTATTTTGTATTTTTGTGTTTAATGATGCCTAAGTATTGTTATTAATAATAAAAGCAAAGATCATGAATCACAAGTACAACTCTTTGTCCAAAGTGGCTTTCTTTGTTTCTGCATCGCATATCTGCAGAGGCACCATGCACAATAAAATCCAGACGTTTTATATGTAGGACCTACAAATATACCCACAACAGACTACCAACCCCATGAGATTTTGACTCGACGCATCATCTGAGATTATTTTTATTTTTTGAAGATACTACTATTTATAGATTTATAATATTTCATGCTTTGGGTATAGGGCCAACCAACTGTGGAAAGAGGGAAACTTAGTCATCCTTTTACATCTCATCATTTAACACTATCACTATTTAACTGTTTATCACTGAGTTTTTATTTAACCATTTACCTGTGCAATCATTTATACCTGTAGGGCTTGACAACAATTCAACAGTGAAATATCTCTATATATGGTGGATTTTTTTGTTTGTTTTTAACATATGCTCAATTTCTTATTTCTGTATTTACTGTTTAATATTTTGTAGGATTAATGCACATATTTAGACTTAATGCACATACTTTTGCATAACTACAATTAAAGCACACTTAGTATTGATGTACATATTTACACATAATGCATATATTTAGTAGTAGTAGTAGTAGTAGTAGTAGTAGTGGTAGTATTTTATTTTATTTTATTTTATTTTATTTTTTACAAATGTCTAAGGCACAAACATTTTATATATCTTATTTCTTTTTCTATTTCTTTTTTTTTTTAATTAATCTTTTGAGAATGTGAGCAACTGCAACTGACCCAATTTGCCCTAAGGGATCAATAAAGTATTTCTGATTCTGGTTATCAGTGGGCTTTCTTTGCATAAGCTACATTATAGTGAAATCAAATTATTCCCCATGTTGCTTGGACAGGAGTCAGGAGTCCCCAGACCTCAAACCCTTAGTCATGTGAGTTTCATCAGTTCTGTTTTCTGAACGAGGTGATGACACCAAACACTGAATATTTGAAGAATGCTTGGTCAGATCAAAAATGTGTCTAGCTGGCATATGGGTATATAACCCAGTAGGCACTCTCTCCTCCCTCAGCCTGAGCAGATAATCAGAAATTACTAATTTATGATCATCAGAGCACCAGTCAAACTCTGACCTATAAATCCACAGCCTCATATCTCTATCTTCTACCTCTACCAGCCTCCCAAACTGGTGTTTTTGCCTGGCTCTGGAGACTTCCTCCACCACTCACACAGGGGTGGAGCAAAACCTGGATTTCCCAACAATATACGTAATTTGTATCTAGCTTGTGTGATATCCAATAGAATGAGGAGAAATTGAGACACTGTGGACAGCTTGTATCTACTTATGCACCCACGGCTAGCCTGAAACGCCATCTTGAATAGAGAGGGGGTTTAAACCGGGACAAATCAGGAGAGGGGGCACTGAGGGAGGCACACCATTATTTATCTGTGGGTTAAATCCTCCGGGCGCTGTCAGATTGAACGAGTCATGGCGCTGGACGTTTGCTGCACGAAATAAAAGCCAGGAGTGAGGAAGTCGGCAGGGAGCTGGTTAGCAGCGAGCTAGCACAGGGGGGTGGAGGATTTTTTTTCGCAGCTGAAGTTGTTTTGTTTGTTTATGTTATTCCACTCGGACATGTCCTCTTCAAACCCAGGTAAAGTGCAGTTAAAGTTGCAATAATAAGTTAAGGACACAATACCATGGAGCTGCCAAGTGACCGTATTCGTTTCTTGTGCTTAGCTAAATCTGACACTTTCCTAAAGATAGCGTGACAGCATCAGCTAAGTTAGCCCAGTAGCCATGCTAATGCCACTAATGGCTCTGGATAACGTTAGCAGGCTAGCTGGGTATTGCGTAAGCACTAGCATAGCTAGCTATTTTGCTAGCAAGCTAACGGGTGGCAACATTAGCGACCAGCTAAAATATAGCTAGCTACGTAAGAGATAAGACAACTCATTTGTCGTGATTAGTGTGCGAATTCAAAAGAGTGTATGTGAAAAATCATACCTTACTGGTTAACGTATAATTATCTAATTTTACTAGATTTGGTAACATAAATCAATAGTAAGCTAGAGTTATCGTTCGCTTACAGTTGACGTTAGCTCGGTGTTGTGATTGTTAGCTAGGTTCTCGTCACAGTTTTTTACCAAGTTGATGTCTAGGATAATGTACGTTACCTTGGCTCTAGCTAACATAAATAAGACGTACTGGCAGGTTAATGTTGCCTCGAGTTAAATCTTTTGAGTTTATTTACAGGGCTGGGGTTCCCGTGGGTACTGACGTTTCTTTAACAGTGTTTGACGCACAGTGTATTAGTGGCATATTAGTTAACGTTGGCAATGCTGCACTGTCTCCATGTGTCTGTGACTTCTCAGAGCTGCCAGATCCAAATCTGGGTATGGGGGCGAGTGGGACCCAAGCAAGTGGTGGGACTGTTGTACCAAAAGGGAGTGCCAACAAAAGAAGAGCGTAAGTGTGTGTGTGTGTGTGTGATAGAGGACACTTTTCAGGACATATTACTACGCTGTAATGAATGTTTGCTAATCATTTTACTAGTTATTATCGAGCCCAATGGGCATGATAGTTTTGAAGGCATTTCTGTGATGCAAAGTAATTATCTCCTTATTCCCACAGGCCAGACTTTGATGATGATGAAGGAAACAAGTTGTTCAGGTACATATACCTCACATCTTTCCTAAAGCATACCCAGTCACAGTTATTCCAGGTATATTAAGTGTCTGTGCCTCATCTGTGTTTCCTCAGGTGTGATGATGAGACAACAGGCTCCAACAATGACAAGGAGCGTTTTGCTAGGTAGGAGGATGATTTAGGGGTGCGTGCATGTGTGTGTATGTATGTATATAGGGGAGTGCTATTATATAGAAAGAACAGCTACACCTGTGGCTCCCCCTCTCCTTTTTCTCTGTGATTTTTTTTTTCTTTTTTAATTTCTTTTTTATTCTGGCTTGCACGTTTACACTTTTTGGTAGTGATTTTTGGGCCTCTGTTTTAGTGGGTTGGTTTCATTTCCAGGTTTTTGGATGAAGATCAGAGTTTTGCAGATAAGGAAAAACTAGCAAGGTATGGCCTGTACCACTCTGGAAGGCTGCCTCTCCTGCTTGTGTCCATATCAATATTGAATGCACTGATCAAAACCCCTCCTGTCCTGCTGGGGCCCCAGAGCATTGCCATTTTGACCACAAAAAACATATGGGTATAATTCCCAGCTTTATGTGTCTGTTTTCGTTCTTGTCAGAATGATATGCTTCTTTGCCCAAGACAGGTG
This sequence comes from Myripristis jacobus, assembly GCA_900302555.1. Lineage (NCBI taxonomy): Eukaryota > Metazoa > Chordata > Actinopteri > Holocentriformes > Holocentridae > Myripristis > Myripristis jacobus. Next base: position 27,552 of record OMLB01063769.1, on the reverse strand, counting down.
GTTATCTGTCTCAACCCACCACTGTGTTATGTGTCACTAACTGCTACGCTGTATGTGAGTCAGGGACTTCAGTTCACTTTTGGTAATCCCTTCCTCTTGAGCAACACTCCTCTCTCTCCCTCTCTCTTTCTCTTTCTTCCCCAGGACGTATGAAGAGTCTTTTTCTTTCAGCACTTGCTCTCTTTTTATCACTCCGACTGGCTTTGAAAGTCCAGGCTCTCTTGCTTTCTCACTACCATTTTGATAGATCATTGACCACATGTTATTATTTTGTGCATCCATTGTTTTCCCTCACTCTCTCAATCCCACTTCTTCTCCAACTGCATATTTACATTGCAACATTAACTCTAAACTCTACCCCATGTTGTCCACCTGCCCGTCTGTTTCCCCATCTCTGTCCCTCCTGTCTTCTCCACCTCTGCCTCCCTCCCTCATTCCCTCACTCCAGGGAGAACCACAGTGAAATTGAGAGGCGGAGGCGGAACAAGATGACTGCTTACATCACAGAATTGTCAGACATGGTGCCCACGTGCAGCGCACTGGCACGGAAACCTGACAAATTAACCATCCTACGAATGGCCGTGTCCCATATGAAGTCTCTGAGAGGGAGTGGCAGCACAAATGCAGACGGGACATACAAACCATCCTTTCTCACTGATCAGGTATCACAAAGAGTGACAGAGAGATGTTTGGCTATGGAGGGAGAGTAACAGTCTAAATTTTCAACATCTGTCATAACACAGTGGGAGAGGCTTAGATCATGACTTTGGTGGTATGAACAAGGGTTAAAGTGTGACGTAAAAAACTAAGTAAACATTTACGAGATGCTCTTCCCATTGTAGACCTGTAACCCCCAGTCTTCCTTTTGATATGCGGTCTGTCTGTAGGAGCTGAAGCATCTCATCCTGGAGGCAGCCGACGGCTTCTTGTTTGTGGTGTCATGTGAGACAGGCCGTGTTGTTTATGTCTCTGACTCGCTGACACCCGTCCTCAACCAGTCACAGTCTGATTGGCTTGGCTCCTCCCTTTATGACCAGCTTCACCCAGATGACACAGAAAAGCTCAGGGAGCAGCTCTCTACTACAGAGAATAATAACACAGGTACGAAGCTCACACCCACTTCGTAGACTGGATACTGTGAGTACTCAGACAAGATTAATTTGAATACATGTGTTTGAAATTTGCATGTGTACAGACAGTTACACAGACAAAACGGTATCCATTTAAAACAGAAGACATCAGAATAACACAATGAAGCTCCAAGGCTGATCTCCCCAGTGGGCATGAGCCAGATGTCTCACTCTCTCTTTTATTTACCTCACAAGGGAGGATGTTGGACTTAAAGACAGGAACAGTGAAGAAGGAAGGCCAGCAGTCTTCAGTAAGAATGAGTATGGGAGCCCGTCGATCATTCATCTGCAGAATGAGGTATGACTCTCTCTACAGTTAACCCAGTTAACCAGTTCAGTACTTCAATACAATGATATGTGTGCATGGACACATAGATTGTTTAATTACTGGGTTGTTTGCGTTTGCAGATGTGGCTCATGCACCGTGGAACCCATGTCTATGAACAGACTTAACTTCCTTAGGACTAGGAACAGGTGACTTAAACTAAGCTGCTCCTTTTTTCATTAATTTTGCTAAATTATGTTAAGCTCTGAAGAGAAGATAAGATTCACATAAATTTACCTGAGGACAAAGTTATACTTGGCTTAATAATACAAGTGATTCATGTGTGGGGTAATTTACTATTCCCCTCTCCTCAGGAATGGTTTGGGTGCAGCCAAGGAAGGGGAGCCCCAGTATGTAGTGGTCCACTGCACTGGATACATCAAGTCCTGGCCCCCTGCAGGTAAAATTTGTAATAAGATCAGATGTTGAAATAAATATTAATCTATTACATATATATATTTCCCCTGTAAGATTGTCATGAGCTGTGTAGAAAGCTCTTGGGATTTGTCATTTTTTTCACACATTGTCTATTTTTACAGAGATATATAATTTTGTCTGTGCTTGTGTACGTGTGATAGGAGTGTCATTAACAGATGAAGAAGCAGACAACACTCAGGGGAGTCGCTACTGTCTAGTTGCCATTGGGAGACTACAGGTATGGTGGATATTGTGTGTAGGTGTGCACGTACATGCACCTCACTCAGTTTTTCCACGTCACATTTTGCATACAGTGATAAATTTAGGTCAACTTGGCACTCATCTGTGTGCTGTAAAATGCTAACAGCTCCCGTCCCATGTGCTAACAGCATTTGAAAAAATATTTTTGACAAAGCATGTATGTTATGCATCAGTATGTAATTGATGCAAGGAAGTAAGAGTTCTGTCATTATGATTAATTTTACCTGCAAAGTTTAATGAAGCTCACATAATCCTTTTTGTTCAGAAAGAGCTACTCAGTACTCTGTATTTGCTTGCTCATGTCATAAGAAAATAACTTTTATTTACTTGCATCAATTACATACTGATCCGTAACACACACCCTTTGTCAAAAATATTTTTGGGAAAAAAATATACGCAGGTGTATTGTATAGAAAATACATGTCATCTACCAAAAGATTTTTTTGGTCACAGTTCACAGGCCTATCTGATATGGATTATAGCTGATATATACATTAGAATGTGTTTTGAAATCATTTAGCTAGCTATCTTTACTTTGCAGATGTTTGTAGCTTCATAGCTTTTGAATGAAACATCAGAATTCATTTCTAGGTCTTGTTTTTTACCCCATTTGACACTGAGGATAATAGAATGTACCTGTTCATTCTGCAGTGCATTGTTTTTATACCAAAACTGGTTTGGTGTCTATTCTTCCAGGTTACCTGTTGCCCAGGTGACTCAGACATGAACAGTATCAGTGTTCCAGTGGAGTTCATCTCACGCCATAACTGCCAAGGCATCTTTACCTTTGTAGACCATCGTTGTATGGCCACCGTGGGTTACCAGCCCCAGGTAAGCCTCTCAGCAAGTGATTAAATGAGGGCAATGTGCCAGCTTCAGGTCACTTGTCCACAGGCTGGACAGCCTTTGTGCTCAAAGTGGGGAGGTCTTGATGTCTTGTGGACTAATAGCTCTTATGTTATCTGTGTTACAGGAATTACTCGGGAAGAGCATTCTGGACTTCTCCCATCCTGAAGACCAGGGCTTATTGAGAGACAGCTTCCAACAGGTAAGGCTGTGCTTGTGTGTGCAGCTTTTTGTGGTTTCACCATTGTTTATCTTTTTTGTTTGTTCTACTACATATTATCTATAAACACGCTGATTATAATTGTTTGGATTGTTTGACTGCTGTCCTCAGGTGGTTAAGCTGAAGGGCCAGGTTCTGTCTGTGATGTTCCGATTCCGCTCTAAAACCAGAGAATGGATCTGGATGAGAACCAGCTCCTTCACTTTCCAGAACCCATTTTCAGAGGAGATAGAGTATATCATCTGTACCAATGCCAATGTCAAGTGAGTCACACACACACTGAGCTGCTCAGCTGATTTCAGGAATATCAGTGCTTGTGCAGTATGATTGCACAGTCAATTCCACAACATAATGAATTTACCGCATTGACGTCTTGAATTCTGACTGATGTGTTGCGAAAGATCCCGCTGTGTGTATATGTTTGCATATCACCCTCATTCCCCTGTTCATCTTACACCCTTATCACAGCCCCTTAATAAATCATACTCTGATCACTCTCTCCCTGCACCTCTCCTCTGTACCTGCCTGTGTTTGCGGGGCAGTAGAACCTCGACTCAGGACCCCCCCACCCCCCTCTCCTCCCCAGGGG
>OMLB01063769.1:0-23744 GCA_900302555.1 Myripristis jacobus | reverse complement strand
AACATACTGTACATTGTGTACGTATATGCATGCTGACCTGCTTTGACTGTGTCAGTGAATGAGTACATGATCATCACATAATGATCAACAGGATGCCGTGGCAAGGCAAACATTCTGTTCTCACTATCTGATCATTTTGACATCAGGCATGGACTGTGAGTGGACATTAGACTGTTGTTACACGTGTGTGTGTGTGTGTGTGTGTGTGTGTGTGTGTGTGTGTGTGTGTGTGTGTGTGTGCGTGTGTGTGTGCGTGTGTGCATATGTGTGCACAGGTGCGTGTCCGTGTGGATGTGTGTGTGTGTGTTCTTGCATGTGAGGTCCCCACGGGTGCAGGTTTGTGTATATGTTCCAGGCATTAAGAATGAAAAAAAAAAGAAAAAGAGTTGACTCTGACCTCCGTTCAAATGAGCTGAGACATATCCTCCAAGGCTTAACACCACACAGTAACTATAGCACTGAGCGTTTACTCATTGGCCCTATTGATTTATGGTAAGGCCCTACACATTTATGCTACTGAAAAGAAAAAGTTATCTCATTAAACTAGGAAATATCTCAGTGTATGTGAGTGCACATGTGCTGTCCGTACATGTGTTACTGCGTGACAGTGTCTGTGCCCCTGCATGTTTTCGCATTTCCATGTATGTGAGAATGTGTGCGGTTTTGTGTGTGTGTGTGAGTGTGTGTGTGTGTGTGTGTGTGTGTGTTTATTAACCCTTTGCCCCTGTCTCTGCCTTATGTCTCTGGGCTCTCAGGAGCCTGACAGACACACACACACACACACACATACACACATACACACACACATACACACATACACACTGACATCATAGGACATGACCCCCAACACTAAAATACACAAAGACATGCACACACACAACACAAACAAAAACATATGAACAAAGATATGCTTTAGAATTGAACCCCAGGGAAGAGAGAGAGAGAGAGAGAGAGAGAGAGAGAGAGAGAGAGAGAGAAATTGATAGTGATACTAACAGAATGAAAAGTAAGACTAAGGTGAAAGAAGAAAGCAAATCTGTAAAATCTTGCTTAACAATTAGGCAACAATTAAATAGAGCCAAGCCACAAAATTAAGAGGTATTGTAAAATATTTACCCACTAGACAACAGTCTGTAATTATGGGGTGAAGAAAACTTTCCATAAACCACATATTTACAGTGGTAGGAAGGAGAGACACAAAGTATTTTGAAATAACAACCGGCCATTCATACATTTTCTTTGTTTTATTCCCCAAATACACATCTGTGCATGTACTGTACTCACTAGGATGTGTCACTCAGTTTTCATTGTGAGTGTGCGTATGTGTGTGTGTGTGTGTATGAGACAGAATGTGCACACGCTTGCTCGCAGGTATGCATGTGTGGGTGTGTGTTCCAAAAAAAAAAATCCCCAGAATACAAGTTTGCTGGAAGCAGAGCAATCAAGGAGAGGAACAATACAAACAGATGGAGCCATCTCTCCCAGCAACCCAACAATCTGCAACGCAAGCAAACACACACACACACACACACACACGTGCACACACATACACATGTGCGCACACACATACAGACACACACGTGCCCACACACATACACAGATGTCCATAGTTTCAAAGGTTGCTATCAAAGCATCTACTGGCACCGCGGTCCCCCATTAACAAGGCAGATGGTCTTAAACTGTTTTGTTTGTTAGACTGACAAACACCCACAGACAAACTGTAACACATCTGAACACCCACACGCATTTGCACCAGGTACTGTAGCTTACCATCCATATGCCACGCTTCCTCTGCGCTGGAAGAGAGCAGTGTCACCTCTCAGGGAGACACACGTTTTTTTAATCTAATTAGAAGGGAGAGCTTATCTCCTCCTCTACTGCAAGTTTAAAAAAACACAATATCAGGTACTAAGTCAACTTTGAGGAACAACTGGGGATCCGGCGGAGGATATATCGGCAATGATGCTTTGTGCAAATCAAATACAAACTGTTACGACACAGGGCCTGGTTTAGGATGGGAAATCTAGTTTGGTTTCGATCACGAGCCGGGGGTGGGGCTAGGGCGCAGGCTGGTTTTGCCCACCTGGTGGCTGCTTCACTTTGCCTTCTCAGCCAGTTGTGACCGCGGCCACACCAAGGACTCCCCCAAGACACCATGGGCTCTATTTTAATAATCTAAGTACGCAATCTGAAGAGCATGGCGCAAGTGCATTTAGGGTGTGTCCAAGTCCACTTTTGCTATTTTAACAGTGGAAAAAAAAAGGGGTCGTAGTTCAAAAGGGTTATACTTAATTAATCTCTTAATTAATCATGGGTGTGTTTTGGGCGTAATGTGCAATAAACTAATCGGTGTGCCGTGTCCATCCCCTTTAAAAGCCATGTGTGCTTGCATCTTGGGAGATTGCGATTATAATGACACATTTGCCTGGTAAGAAGGAACGCGACAGATCTGCTCGTGCACTCAGTGACAGTGCGTTTAGAAGATCATCTGCGACAACAGCAGGATTCCATTAATGTTCTCTGAGGTGAAGCAGGCGTCCCTGTGTGCATAACAAAGTATCCCTATGTGAGTAAAGGCAGCCCTGTGTGCGTAACAGCAGAGTGTACACGCGTTGGCACACACCTAAGAAGGCATGCAGTTATTATCTTGACAGTGAAAACTGCTCCACTGATCTCAGACCTGTTTTTTTGTTGGTCAGTCGCACAGCCACTCCAAACTGCCCTGAGACAGTGAGTGCTCCTGACCACACCTCACTCTAAGAAAGTTGAAGGTATGTTTAAGGCCTATGCTCAAGCCCAAATGCTTTCACTCAAGGGAAAGAACTAATTATTGCAGACGATGATGTGCAGGGAGTAGCTGGAAAGAGGTTTTCCAGGAACAGTGAACCGTGCATGTTTGTCATAGTGATACACAGAAACAACACCCTTAACAACGGCCATCTTGATCAAATGAGTGTTTGGCGGAGCGAGAATTATTGTGCAGAGCCACCACCCTTACTTTTTGTCCAGGGATGTTCTCTGTGATCTATCCAGGACATTTACAGGGCAAACGCTGATATAAAAGACATAAAAGGAAAACATCATTCAAGATCATCATCATGGGAACCAGTGAGAGAGACAAAGTAAATTAGAAACACACTCAACCATAAATAGAGAATAGAAACTTGGTGAATAGCTAACCATTGTGACTGAGCCTAGACTGAGAAAACCCTTGAACAGATACGAACAGACAGGTGGAGATAGAGCTGCATTTCTTCTTGCACTGCACAAAATATAAACACATCAGAAAGTCAATATCCATCTAATTTTTGGAGAAAGATGTGAGCATGCCACGTTAGCTGCAAAATCCATCTGTACACATCACAATTCAAGGGAAGAAGCAATGAAAAAATATATATATGTGTCATTAGAAAAATGGTATAGACTGATGCATGTAATTTGTCATTAGATAGACTGGTTAAAATTGTTTAGATGTTATTAGATTCTCCTGTTTCATTTGTGTTGTCACTATCTTTTCACTTGGAGTTGTTTTGTATATTATGCTTTGGCAATAAGTACATTTGTATTCCATGCCATTAAAGCCCGTTTGAATTGAATTTGAATTGAACTGATAGACAGAAAAGAAACAGATAAATTTAAAAGTATTTCTGAAGCAGGGACTCTAAAGATAGATTGGTCTAATATTATCCATCGAGTCTGAGCATGAATCTCAGAAAGGCAGATTCGTCATACAGACCCAAAAATAGGCTGAATTAGCGCTAGGTCAACACAGAGTGTTGGATTTAAAGCCTTGACTGATAGATCGCAGACAAAAAGGGTAGCAGTCCGCCAAATGTGGCTCTATACACCAATTTTGCTGAGATATAAAGACTTCAGGTGTATCATGAAAACATCATTATTGTAGAAAATTGAGCTGGATATAAAGAACACATTTTTCCCTCATGCTGTCCCCCTATTGTCACCATCAGTCCAAACCGCAAACTCCTCAGTGGGATGCTGATGGCACGCCACTGTTGATCTTTATTGAAATTCTGCACCACACACTTAAGAGGTGAACAGAAAGTTTTAGAGACTCACGCCTGCCACTGCAGTTTGTCAAAGAACAGGTGAACCCTGGACCATAAGGTCAGGTCAATGTGTGCCAAACTCTCCAGCAGACAGGTTTGTTTGTGTGTGTGCTCGGGAAACTCAAGCGCCGCTCGCATTCTGATGGAGAGCTCGGCTACTCCCTGTTTCTCTCGCTCTCTTGTGCTTCGCGCGACTCGCTGTACCTCACCATGGCTCTCTGGAAGCTGTAAGGTGGAGGGAGGGCGGGGTAAAAGACTGAAGAGTGGGTTAAGGGGAGCAAGTCGCGCAGGGGAGGGGGATCCGGGGTAGGGAGCAGGCCGAGGGGAGGTTTCAATCAGTGAGCTTGGCAGATGCTCATCAGCAGTGGAATGCCAGGTCACTGGTCCATTCTTTGTTCTGGGAAGTTTCTCTGCTAAGTGGAGCTCGGTTGAACTCTGAGGAATACTTTCAGATGGCAGAGTCAACCCCGGTGATAGGGATACAGGCACACAGGGGGTAGAGTGGGAGGAGAGAGAGGCAACTTATCGATAGCAGGGCCAGCAAGACTCGCCAGGCTCAAGGCTCGGCGCACACATCTTTAACAAGAGACTGAAAAAACACCACTGACTTGCTGGAATCTCCTGTCCGGCATGACCACTCACTTGGCTATATGTTGTAAACAAACCAAAGCACGCAAACGCTAATTTGGGGTAAGCTGAACACAGTGGCAGTTAGTGGCAGAGAGCAGTAAAGGCAACTGCACAGGACGCTGTTTGGAAGTGTTTGCTCCCTTTCAAAAAAAAACAAACCCTCCATGACCTGCGATCACACAGAGCTTAAGCCTCCAGTCACTTAAAGTTAGAGTGAAATGGCCTTTTTGAGAATCTCGTTTCCTTAATTTTCTGTACTTCATGTTGAAACAGGTTGTTGGGGCAGGACATGATGCATAATGCAGAGGAGTATCTTTCGTTAGTGCAAATAGTTAGAGAGAAAGAGGCAGCTTGGTTTGATGGATGGGGCATGATTGCTCAAAAATACAGTGTTTGACATTTTTGTTCATGCCTACTGGTTAAGGTTTGTAATGTCACCACTGAAGATACACTGTGTTCCAGTATGTAAAAGTGATGGGATTGTGATATTAAAAAGCACACAGATAAATCGCAATTTAATAAATTATTGGGCACTGATTGTTGTTATTGTTGACTGTTCTAACATTAGCTCAGTTGAAAAGCTCATTTGACTTTATGCAGCACAGCACCACTTCTCACTGTCTTTGGTCACAAAAGGTTCAGTCTCACCATAAACTGTTCAACACAAGCAAAGGTGCACAAAGACTAATGTACACACACACACGTTGGCACCACAGTTAATAGTTGATAGAGCTGCAAGTAGAACGATTTATCCATAGTTAATTTCTGAGGATTGATTTTTGGGATATGACCCTTGCTGCAGTGATAACAGGAACACGTCACAGCAGATTGCACCGTGATTGAGCCTTCACAGCATCATGAAGAGTTCAAAGCCACCAGGCGACTAGGCGAAAAGAAAAAGGAATAAAGACGGAGGTGTATTTTATCTCTTATGTAACGTTTTTGATTTGTAAAATCTAGATAAGGAGGTAGCAACACTGGAGATTGAAAACCGGCGAGTAGTTCAGTGTCACAAGGTTGCTGACAACTCATCTAAAACATCTCTTTAAAAAAAAAAAATATTGCTCATAGAAAAAAAGAGATTTGTTTTCTTTCCACTTTGACTTGCAGCTTGGTGATGAGTTCACAGCCCCAGTCTTCAGATTTTAAGTCACGTCACTGTCGACCAAGCTAACTTCATCCAAGGCTGTCAGCTGTGTGTGTGTGTGTGTGTGTGTGTGTGTGTATGGGAGGGCCACTGCTGGCTGAGTGACAAATCATGAGCAAGTCCTGAGCTAGCCCCATTCAGCCTGGTAGTGGAAACCAGACCAGACAGCTTCTACAGAGAGGGTCTGGGTTGGCTGTGTTATAGCACCGTGAACTCCCTAACCTCTCCACCTAGACAGATTACTGGCCAGCTAGGACTGTCTAGAGAGGCAAAAACAGGATTCAGGAGGCAGGAGGACGAGGTGAAATAGGAGAGAGAGCGCATGACGAAGAGGCAAGAAGAGGCTGGGAGCCGTAAAAGACAAAAGAAGTAGAGATAAGGAGGAATCGGCAATGAAAGCATACATGGAAGAAAAATAGAAAAGAGCTACAGATGGCGGAAGAAAGACAAATGGCAGAAGGCTGAGGAGGAGAAGAAGAAGAAAAGCAGAGGAAATAAGGGGAATAAGACAGAAGAGGAGCGAATAAGAGCGAGATAAGGGAGACAGAAGAGACTGGAGAAACAAAACACACGCACGCAACAGCCCGGGTGCCAAACCATCTAAATTGAGTGCAAATAAAGAACTGCAGCAGCGTTTTGGCAACGGGCCCATCACCATGCAAGAAGTGCAAAGACGGGATGATGGAGTAGGTTCTGGACTAATAACATTCTGCCATCAGATGAGCCCAACATTCATCCCTCACCCCCCCCTCAGACAGTCAGTTATTGAAGCTGTTATGAGCGATGATGTTAATTATGTATCTGACTATTTTTACACCAAGAAACAAGGGCAGATCGGATCATTACTGGGCCTCGTGTTGCAGACAGGTTGGCAGGTAGATGGTGTGATCTGAAAGTGGAGCAGACAGATGGGCGAGTAAGACAGTGATTACCAGAGGATGAGAGATGAGTGCTTTAGGGAGAGCGGCTGCCATTAATCAAACAATGGTCGATATGTGCGACCACGTCTGTGGCCTTGATGCGTAGGCAATATTTTGAGGCAACAGTAAGTTGGTATTCAAAGTTAACGCTGTTTTTTTTTTTCCTCCCATATATCCTCCAGTGTTTCGTTCTGTTATCCCAAACCTGCTTAAACTGGTTTGGCTGTTTTTTTATATTCTCAAAAAACAATTTGTCACAGCCTCAGATATAAAACGATACCAGACAAGACATTGTGGGACTACAGATTAGATCTTAACACAGCAGCCTGAACCCGAAAGGACCTGATCGGGTTAGGACAGGACAGAAATTTCGGTTATACAGGCCAGGCTGAGTCCGATTTTTAGCCTCAGGTATCAGACTTTTCGTTTTTCCTACCTACCTTTCATGTTGATGGATACTGGATACGTTTTGTCGGCATTAATTGATGAAAAAATGTATTAAAGTGGTGCTTAAATGTAATTTTGGATTGAGTTTTTGGATTGATTTAAACCATTGCTAAATTTAGATTGTCTATCTATTTTAATCTGAAGGCATACAGTAAAGTTACAGTTACTGAGTAGCCTAAAGATATTTTGTCAGGTTTTTATTGAGGCTGTGCCTGGTGGTGATCAAGTTTGGGTGTGGAGGTTTGGAGTTAATTTTCTCAGCCACGGTCAGGCCAGGTTCACAATATCAGCCCCGACTCAAGCTCTAATACCCAGAAAAAGTACAGTAAGTCTCCCAACAAGCTTTATGTGTAAAATGTGATTACTTCTTGCTTTGGGTTTCAATTACTACAAAGTCAGTTGCAGCCACAGAATTAGATTTTAATTGAAATGGGAATTCCCTCTCCGCTTTCTTTTTCAACTGAAACCATTCTCCTTTAATCCTCTCTTTCACTCGTGCTGTGTTTGTGTGTCTTGATTTTTAAAGGATTTGCAAACCTGTTTGTTGCTGAAAAGGGCAATTTCTCAAGTTATTACCGTGATTATTTCTGTGGATTGAATCAATCTCAATCTCAAGTGTTGTATGTTCATCATTTGGTGAAAACCTCTGACTGACAAACCATGCCTAACAAACTCAGAGTTACTCTCTTACCCAAACAACAACTTTCTCACCTTTGATTTTGAGTCAATAATGCAGCAAAGAAGTCATCTGATTCCTGTCGGTGTTGTCTGCACCCTTTTTAACCAGTCATGCAGTGACACAGACACTGAAATCAAAGCAGGTGGTGGTTTTACTATGAAAAAAAAAACAGCATGGCCTTCTGGCAGAATAAGACGCTGACAAATCAACCAAGTGGAATGCTTTAGTTGCTGATTTGTTGATAGTGGCTGAGCGTAAAGAGATGTACTTTCAGTGTGGTGTAATGGACGGAGTTGTTTGTCTGTGTGTGTGTGTGTGTGTGTGTGTTTGCACGTGTGGCCCTGACCCTACCTGGCAATAAGGCAGTTTGCCTGGAAATAAAACACAAACTCAGTGACTCTCTCTCTCTCTCACACACACACATACGCAGATGTGCCTGTATACATGACACATGCACACACACACACACACACACACACACACACATAATTTCACAAGTGCACGTGCACACTCACACATAGACGCACACGGGTTGAGAGCGCAGACTGTCTGCAAGGTCAAACCGGCGGATCAGCAGCATCCCTTACTCCCCTCATCCTTTTCTCCCTCTTTCCTCTCATCCCTCTCTCTCTGTCTGAGCATGTCACCTTTCTGCCCTCGTTCTCTCCTCCCTCCCCTCTCTCCTCTCTCTTCCACCACCATGTGTCAGTGCTCCAGGTCCCTTCCTCCCCCATCACTTTCCTCCCCTCCTCCTCTCCTCCGCCCCTCTCCCTCTCCTGGTGGGTCAACTCCTGACCCTGTGGCCTGACCCTCTCTGCTTTCTGTCTCCTGCTCTTCCCAGTTACACCAGCTGCCAATCTAGCTTGCCCATACCAATACTGCTGGAAAAGCCCATAGCTGTTTGCTCTCCAAATGAACACAAAAAGTTAGCCCCGCCACAGAAAGTTGAAACACATTGAAATTGACACAGCATTTCATTTATTTGAACCAGACAACCGAAAGGATATTTCTCTATATTGGAGTTGCAAAAGAGTCGTTTATGTATTTAAGTGCTCTACCAAAGAGGACTATGGAGGCATCCTGCATTCATCTTGAAAATTCCTTTGCCAAGTTTTCACATAATCACCAGGTCTTTTCTCATCTTTTCTCACAGGATCGCAAGGCTGAAATTGGAAACAGCTCCTTATTTGTGAGTTAACGGAAACTTTAAGGGAAACCTACATCTGTTTCTTATCCTGTAAACCATGTCAGTGTGCACATTTTCCCCTTCGGCTATGTAGTGTAAAATTTTGTAACATCACTCTGAAAATTGATGTTATACATCAATGACTATAACATAGATAGCCATTACAATCTGACTGGTTATCATAAGCGTTTTGGTATAAGAAAATCTATGGGTTAAATTATTTTGTGCCACAGAAAATGATTTAGAAAACAGGACATCTGTCATCTCGGTGGCCTAAAACTGGCTGTTTTCTCTCTATGTACTGGCACATCTCAGACCTCTTTCAAGCAGCACTGTACATCACTGCTGCTGCAAAGAAAATGCCAAATTGGAAGCAGCAAACTCTGTTATTTTTCTTCAGTTTGAGCTGAATTCAAAATTAATGACTACAATGTGCATTCCTGTTAACACACATTTCTGCTATCACAGTATCATAAAACCTGCTCTATAAATCAGCCTCCTTCTTTAAACTGCTGAAATATCACCGCTATGCAGCCCTTTTTTTTTAACCTCGCCTTTTCCTTCCCAGCTCCACCACATATCTATCTATCTGAGCGTTTTCCACACACACAGACCTCAGAGCCGCTCTTATCCTCGCTGTCCAGTGGAGCCCGGACTTGGCCAACTTATCACCCAGACCAGCCCATCTTCTCTCCATTACACCACAAACAAATTGGTCTGTTACACCTCTGTCTGGGCCCAGATTGCATTTCTCTTCTCATCCCTCACAGCCTTGCCATTCTTTCTTCTTCACTGTGACATTTTCGGTTCCCTCCTTCCCCACTTACTATTGCCTTCCTGGTCAGGTGCCCTCTCTGTTTTCAGGTGTGCCCCCACTCCTTAACTGTCTTTATTTGTCAAGCTTGAAGTCTCTTTCTCTCTCTCTCTCTCTCTCTCTTTCTCTGTCTGTCTCTCTCTCGCACATTCAAGTTCAAATTCAAATAGGCTTTAATGGCATGACAGATAAGAAACCTCTATTGCCAAAGCTGCTTTCAACATTGACAAATGATTTGCAATAAAGGTAAAAGAATGTGTAAATATCAACAATCATATGGACTACAATATAATAAAAGGCATCAACTGATGATTACATTCAATTCAACCCATGACCATACAGGACAGATAAGTTGTCTATAATGTATGGAAGGAAGCTACTGACTAACATCATACAGCTCTCTCTATCTCTCTCTCTCTCTCTCTCTCTCTCACACACACACACACACACACACCAAAGCATGCACATTTGCATCTGTGGCGTGCATGTAAAATACTGGTCTGCTGGTCTTATACACTCATGCATGGGCAACCACACCAGAGGAGCAAAGCAAAATACACACTCAAACACATACAAATTTATGTTTGGAGAGTGCATGTAAAACGTGTTTAAACATAAGCCTTTGCTTTAAGCAGCCTTAAGAAATCTATTTGTTCTCCACTTGTATTCTTCTCGCAGTGTTTTTGAAGGATCTCCGGTCACATGTGAGGTCTTGCCAGTGAGTTAAAGTCTTAACTGTAGCTTTGCAGTTTCTTTCCAATACTCTCCACTGAGTAAAATGATTTAACCGCAGGACACTATCGGCTTTCGCTGCAGGCAGAGACGCAGTCCTGTAAAAATACCACACCACTTACCAACATATATCAAAACCGCACACCCCCACATAAACATTTGTGATGCACACATGCACACACAAACACATGCCTCCCTGCAAGTTTGCTGACCAATATATTGAGCCAGACAATAGTGATTTGCTCCTGTTGACTCAAATCAGTCAATACAGCCTTTTAATCAAACACTCCTCTCACCCTTTAACTCCCCCTGTCTCCCAAACATTCTCCCAAAACAAATATATTGACTGAGGTCTCAGGGAGGGATAGGAGCGGAAGAACAAGTACAAACTTTGGGTGCGATGATGTGCCAGGGATGAGTCTGGCAGACATGTACACTCGGTCTTGGATGTGTGCTGCACTGAGCATCAGGTCTGGGCTGGCTCAGTGAGGCTGCATTAATGACCTGTGGTCCAAGCGAGGTGCACCCTCACGGAGATGTGTGCACACGCATGGAAGTGTACATGCGACATACATGTTTTTATGTGCATGTTTCAAAGTGTTTACTGTATTTTCTCCCAGTGGGGAACAGACAGTAAATCTCTGAAAGCACAGCCAGTCCTTTAACAGGGAGACAGACACAGGCAAGGTTACAAGGGTTAATAGAATGTGGGACTGAGAGTTGTAAGACAGGATGGGAAGAATGCAAATGTCTCACTGCCAAATGTCCTTGAGGAGTATCTGATCAAAAACATTATACACAACATGCATTGCTATTACATGTGAAAGTCCCATGTTTGCAGTCTATACAAGTTATAATGTAAGGCAGGCTGAATCAAATACTACCTGGGGTGAACAGGTTAGCATACAATAAAAAAACAAAAAACATTTTTCTGTATTAGCATGTGCAGTGAACCAGAAAATCAGCTCGGATCACAAAGAGGAAGAAGAAGAAGAAATATATATATCAAAAGTGGTTCCCGAGAGAAATGTTTCAAAAGAACAGTGGGATCTAAAGCGATCTCCATTTTTCATCAGCGCGCCATTCAAGCTGACCATCGACAGCTCACAGTGGAAGTCTACAGTCAGTGCCAGGATCCCGCCTGCCTCGCCACACTACACAAAGAGGAGACACAGTGATGTTTCCGTATGGAGCGTGGCCATGGCGCTGCAAGATAATCAATCCCATGACCGCTTATGCAAGCCTGTGACTCCCTTCCATAACCGGGTAAGCAAGGGCAGCGACTGGGAGTTCTGTCATCATGAGATATGTATATATAAAACCGCCACCATGGTTTATTTTCTCTCATGTTGATTAAGACGATGTTTTGCGTTCACAATGGCAGTTTATTCACCAGGTACACAGCATGGACAATGGATGTGACTTGATATCCACGCAGGTAATCAAATGGGGATCCAGGCCAAGAAAAGATTCTCATTGTTTATTCATGATATTCTTGTGTTGAGCAAGAGTATTTCAGGGGGAGGTGAGGAGAAGTAGACACACACTCTTCTATCTCTGAGAGGGGACGAGCCTGTGTGCATGCGCAAGCCCACAGCACACGCCTGCATGCCACATGGTTCACTGCCAAAGTTCCTGAGAAACACAAATGAGACAAACGGAAATTTAATGGGTGAAATAATTTGTGACCCAGCATAAGAAGATCACCGATTTTCCAAACATTGTCTATTTGCTGTTTTGTTTTGTTTTGTTTTGTTTTGTTTTTAAAAATGGAACAAGAATCAAGAAATTATGGGGATGGACTGATATACTGGTACTGGCTGATCCCAGCTGTAAAAGTGCACTGTGCAAAATTGCCATGGGTTGATTTAAGTGAGCACCTTTAGTCTTAGATAGACTAAACTAACAAAGAGAAGTTTGAACAGTAATAAAACAGTTCTAATGGATCAGTGAGCCAATAAAGAGAACAATGCAGACTCCACCATATAAAGAGACCCTTGGCAGTTTTGCATATTGGACCTTTAAAAAGCTTAATCATTTTCAGTATCAGCATTTGGCTGATTGTGAAATTGCTACTAGTTTGACTTTTTTCTGAGTGTCTCACTTAATACTAAAAAAATCAACAACTGAGTAATACTAACATCACATTTTTTTAATTAAAAAAAAAAAAATCAATTACCTTAGAATAGGCCTGTCTGAAAAACCTAACCTGTTTTGCACCTGCATACAATTCATCATAATCAACCGTTTTTCATCTGATTTAGTCCAACTGCAAAAATCATAATAGGTATATAAAAAATCACCAGTTGGTAGCATGAGAGGCTACGCTGAGGTTTGTATAATATTATTCTTCATTTTGTCCCCATCAAAGTGCCGCAGCGAAGCCCCTATATACCAGCATACCCACAGCACACAACCACATTCCTCGACTCTAACCACCAAACTGTCTCTCCCCATGAAAGGCAAAACAGTGTAGAAGAGGAGAGAAAGGAAAGGGTGAGGGCATTTCCAGTACATCATTTTTAGTTTGGTCTAATCCTGACTTTGCTGACCGCGGTTAGAGTGATTACAGCTGTATAAAGTTTTTCTATTACCATCCATTATTCATAGTCGACTAAAACTGGAAGCTTACATGTGAGAATATACTGGTGTTTCAGAGAGGGTATCTATGGCAACAACATGGTTGGTACATAGGGAACACGTTTTTATTGTTGGCAGGCATTAACTTGTGGATTGTTTCTGCCACTACAACTGCTATTTTGACATTATCGACATTTCTTCTGAGCTGAAACAAACGCTCAAAATCTTTTTTGGGGGGATGTTAAAGGGCACCAGCATTGCAGTCGGTGCCAAATGATAATTGGGTGTAGTTCACTGGGTAAAAATACACACCCATAACAGTGGATATCAACAATTTCTGGGTTGGCACAGCATAAAATAAACAGTGTAAAAACTGAATCCAACCAACAATGATTGAAAAACAAAGAGGATATTATTAGCCACGGGGAAGTATATTGGTAGCCATACAACGCTGAGTTTCAGCGAGCCAAATGTCTCTCCACCTACCAGCACATCTGTCTGGATGAAGGTAATACCACAGCACACCTAAATAATAAGCCGCTTGTCAAGTTATGTGCACTCAAACTCCTACACCTAGATCTCTGGGGAGCGCCAACACAAACAAAACTTTTAATAATCAGATGAGCCTGTATCTGGCACAGTTAATTGCCTCATGTTGTCCCACTGGATTCAAGCCTTAATGTGTCATCTTTATGCATGACAGTGAAAAACACAGACATGATTTATCTGCCTACACATTATCACTCTGTATATTGCGAGGCCTTTTCAGATCTGATTTCCCCATACTGGCATGAAGGAGCACTCGAGAACGGTGAGAGTGCTACTCGACATATCTTCATTCCCGGCTGTTGACTGCTGATTAGTATCTGAAGGTTTTATGCTTGTGCATGTGTGTGTGCGTGTGTGTTTTCTTGCATAAGCCTGAAGAAACAGAAAAAGTCACCAAGAAAAAGGGAAAAAAAAGCAAACAAGAATTTGAGGGTCGAGATGGAGCACGGAGAAAGCCTGCAGTGCCATCACTGAAGTATTCAAATTTCACAGATTGAGAGGAGAACAGATTCAGTCTGAGTCAAGGCGCTCTCATTGTCTTTTGAGTACACTGAACATCGACAAGATCATAAAGACGGTGTATTGTTTTGTTTATGGTTTTGCTCACCAAGGATTTCATCAGGTTTTAGATCAGCACCACGTTTTGAAAAGGACAAAGACTTGTGGAGTATACTGAATAGGAACTGCCAAAAATACAAGTTTGACCTTCTGCAACATTTTGAGTGCTTCAGTTTTACATGATGCTTTCACACCGAAAAAAAAAAACATCAGTATACGACTCACAATGTTTGCTTTTAGACTAAATGTAAGGAAAACTAGCACAAAAACTGCCTGACAAAGACCTTGTCAGTTGAAACTTTGCAATAAATCTGGTGGGAGCTTTAAATCTAAAATCCATAATGTTTTTTTAGTTAATGTACTGTTGTGATATCCACCTGTACGATGGAGTATGGCAAAGTACTAAAACAAGCACACTTGCGGCGGCTAAAGCCCCTCTCCATCTGCTATTGAGAAATGTCAAAACATCACTCGGCTTATCGAGGTGCACCTGTTCTGGTTGACAGTGCCAATAAAGTCCATTCAAAACAGCATCGCAGTGCTAAAGCAGATTAATTAACCACAGACGCTCCGGTTGCAGTCTCAGTTACACACAGAAAGACTAGCTGGCACCGTGCAGACCATAAACTTTTAACTACCTGAGTGAAATACACAGTGTAAGTTACGGTGAGCCCACTGTTACATATATCATCTTTACATCCGCTCAGACTATTTTACTTTCAAATTTCAACATTTCAGGGGGTAATATTCATGTTCATGTTACCTGGTTGGTCAAACACACTTTCACTCTGCTAAATATGAGAATATAAAATCTGCGCTGTAGGTCACCGTCATGGAGCATCAGTGTGCAGAAAGTTACAGATTTCAGCCTTAAACTTAGTGTGTGGATATTCTTTTTATTTATCAAAGACACCAAAGAAAAAAAAAGTTTGTATTTTATCCTTAAGGGACACAGAGTACACTCTATCTGTGGCTCCGCAGGGTGCAGAAACCAAACATGGCAGGTTGGGACCGCCTGGCGAGAGCCCCCGTCCACTCACGTATTTCCAGCCCTCATTTTCAGTGACGATGATGATGGTAACGGTGGAGATGAAGACGGTGGGGGTGACGGTGGCACTGGTAGTGGTGATGAGCGTGATGACGACGACAATGATGATGATGATGATGATGATCTGTTATTACTGGCAATGATGGTGCGGAGTGTTGGGTAAAGCGAAGCGCCATAGAGACGCCGGCCATATCAGGTTGACGGTGGGGGGCCTGGCTGGCAGCAGCAGGCTAGGTGAAATCACATTAAGTGGAGTGAATGTGATTGGGCTGCGGGCCTGTCATCAACACACAGGCCTCCAGCTGTTTCTGGATCACATTCTGAAGGGCAGGGAAGAAGGATTCAGCATTGTAAAAATGGCATGCAATTTACTGCTGGGTGTTTGAGGGTAAGTGTCTCCGTGGATTTGTGCGTATGTGAAGGACTACGAGTGTATGCCATGTCTTGTGCAAAGTCTGAACAATGGAAGAGGCATGGAGTGGGCCTCTTGAAAAAGAAATGGGGCAGAACAGCATTGCTTTTGCAGAACCTGCTCTTTTTTTTTCTCCCCCCCACCAGCGAAGAACCCGTTCAGCCACAGCGCTACTGCTTACACTGTCAAACAGCCTCTTAAGTGTCGCCCTGCCTTGTAACGACACATGCACTCCGGTGGATGTCTCTATCTCTCTGTGTCACTTTGATTCTGACAGCTTCTCTTTAGAGTCTTAGTATGTGGATGGAACCACTTTTCTGATCCATCAATCCACTTGGAGACGAGAGGAGGGGACAGGAGCGAGGAGAGGACAGGAGAAAAGAAGAGAGGGAGGAGAAGAATGTGTCTGAGGGAGATGAGAGCGGACCTGTCAGATGAATAGAGTGTCTTCCTCTGATTAAAATATCACGTTTTGGAACGACGCACCATGTGGGCTGTGAGGCGGCGTGGCTGTGTGAGGGCCCTGGTCGATAGCACTCCACCGCAGCAGAATATGAAAAGTATTGATCCGCTTTTTACCTCGGACAGCTCAGCGCACCCAGCCTGTGATGTTTCTGTGGCCAGCCTTCAAAGTCAATACATTTTTCTCTACATCATTTCGGCTTGTGAAGAAGGAGGAGAAAAAGCGATTCCGGCCACATCAGACAGAGCGACGTGTTCTCCGCTGAGCTTTGAGGCGGAGAGGTCGGGCAGAGTGTTGTGTTTATTACCTTATGGATCCGATGCAATGGAAGGGAGGGGTAAGGGTGATGAAGGTTAGGGTCAGCGGGAGCAAGGTTAGAGCCAGAGGGAAGGGGCTCGAGGCAGGGAGCGACAAAGGTTGCCGTTGGAAGGATGAGGGCCGGCTGAGGCCACCGACCTTATGTCTTTCACACAGCCACATGAGGGTCACTCCTCATGTTAGTGATTTTTACAGACTGCAACACAGACAGTCAAACAACCCGCTCAAAGTCATGTCTCTCTTGCCTTCTATCACACAGACACTGACGGCCGTCTTCAACTACACATCAAGAAATAAGAACAGGAAATGGTACTAGATACGGTTTATGTTCTAATTTCGTTTCAGCCTGTTTCAAGGGAAACAGATAAGTTTTGATGTCTGATTTAACAAAGTATCTAATGGCTAGACATGTAGCTGTTACATTTCACGCAACATTGGTCAGGGTCACACTCGTAACCTAGTTTCCTTAAACACAGTGATATTTCCCTCAGGCCTCTGTTGAATGTCATCTTCTTTTCTCCATTTGGCTTCTTCAAACGCTTGACTGCTAATAAAATGTTTCCGCTTCAACATGAATTCAAACATTGCGGCTACTGGTTCTCATCGTCGACCCATCAGTGACGCTTAAGTTATGTGATCAGTCAGTGCTAAACAATGCAGTCGTCCCGCCCCCAGGGTCCTGCTGGTTGCTGTGAGTCCCACATGTTGAGCAGAGCCCCCAAAAAATCAACTGGAGCTAAAACGGGACCCTCGGTGAACAGAAAATCCAAAGTTCCTGCCAGAGCCAAACAAGTGCAAAAAGGTTTGGTAACGCTGCAGCGAAAAAGCCCCATAGACAGGAAAAGACTGCTTTAAACATGGAGCCGCAGCCCTTCAGACAGCGCAGAATCAGTGGAATCAAGAAGGAGTGACAGACGTGTTTAAGAGCACAGAGCTCACATAAGAGAATCCTCCTTCACACACAGGCAGACCTACAGGGAGACACACACAAGGGACCAAGCACACTGTTAAAGCCTGCTGATCCTGGATCAGAGATGGGGGAGGTCCACCGGGAGGAGCACGGAGAGACAGACAACCAAACGGCACCAGAATAGCAGATCTTGGTTCAGCCCCGGAGATCACAGAGAGATGCTCCACTGAGGAAGAAACACAGTCAGACACAAAGGAAAAACGAACTCAAGACACTTTTTTCGATGTTTTGGATTTTCTGGGGGGGGAATTTGCATCGCTGTCATGCTCGGCTACAGCGCTTTTAACGACAGGGAGGGCTGTGGAAAAATACTTCTGTGATGCTGCAATCACTGCCTTTAATACAGAGTCTCCAGGCCTGATTCTCGCTCTTGGTCAGTGCTATTGGATCAATTTGAGAGAAAGAAAGAAAGAGCAAGAGAGAGAACGAGAGAGAGCGAGAGAGAACGAGAGAGAGAGAGAGCGTGAGAGAGAGAGAGAGAGAGAGAGAGAGAGAGAGAGAGAGAGGAACTGTGATTAGAATCGAGTGAGTAAACGCACCAGGGTGGCTGAGAATTGGACACATCTGCTGTGATCAGAGGAGAGGTGTGGCTCTGTGGACCTCTAAGTAGCTGGATTAACCACTGGCCACGGGGCTATTGATGTTATTGAGCTGACAGACTGATGAATGGAGTCCGTCCACAAGGCGTATGAGTCTACTACCATAGCTGGTTGGTGCATTCACAGGGCAGCAAGAGTGTTAGAGAAGATGGAGCTGCCACCGATGAATCTTAAAAAGTGAAAGCATTTTTGTTATGCAGGCCTTGATGTTTCGGGGCAAAAAAAACAAAGGTAGTCAAAGTCGACATTTACAGGGAATGAGTCCAAGGCTTACATCCCTCAACCACCCTCACTTAACAGTGATTGCTCCATGTTACAAAGGTTAACCCGCTGTCTGTTGCCAGATGTATGGGCGTCAATATGAGCATTTTTCCACAAAGATAACCATCAGCTGGTGATGAATAAGTGTGTGACCTGCACAATAAGGATCGTTTTTCATTACCTCGCTCGTTTTTCATTGCTTTACAGTATGTTATGCTGTACAGTATGGGGGCACTAAAGCTGTTGTTGGCTCTAATCTGTTTTATTTTACAGATGCGGTTGACCGGGTGGGTTTGTGTAGAGCCACTACTCCCAGAGAGGAATAACATGACAATCAACTTACTTAAATATCCTGTTATATAGACCTGACTGATGCTGTTTCAGCTGTGAGTCAATGAGAGTTTGAAAGATTCAGTTAAGTAAATTATTTTTATAATGGGCTCAGTTAATTTTGTTCTCTTAGGACATTATTCAGGTACTTGGGGAGCCACTGAGAGTGTAAGGTGCTTTGAAATGTGTTAAGCAGTTATTCTGGGTGTGTCAGTGTCCGACACTGTTTAACTGGCAAGGTAAATAGATATGTCATGTTGTTAGATATAGCAAAATGAAGAGTACTGGCAAGGATTTCATGATACATGTGTCATGATACCGTTTCAGTAAGAGAAACAAGGAATTCCACTGAGAGCAGAAAATCCTCAGTGTTGGGCATCATGGCTCACCTGATCGAGCGCGCACCACACATCAAGGCTGAGTCCTTACAGCAGAGGCCTGGGTTTGACTCTGGCCTGGACCATTTGCTGCATGTCATCCCCTCTCTCCCCCTTACTTTTCCTGTCACTATCTAATGAAGCAGAAAAAGCACAGAAGGAGCAGTAGGCATCGTAAAAGCTCGCCAATATGATCCAGCATGTTTGATATTAGTGAGAAGATGTTGGGCTGGCGGAGGTACTTGTGGCTATCAGCAGCACAAGGATGAGAACTCACAGCTTATAAAGATCACTTGGAACACTTGTGTGAATGTGAGTGGATAACTAGTCAGCGAGGCTGATTAGCTGATTGTCAATGAGCGGCTGACACTGCCAGCTGAGTGAGAGCACTGACTTCACTGCTCCATTTCTATCAAGATACATTGCTCTGCTCTACAGAAATGACCCAAAAATTTTAATAGAGCTTTAAATACAACCTACTTCATAGCACCTGGGTAGGCTGATAAAATATTCAGCATATCATGTGATAAATCGCGTGACAAATGGACTCAACAATTTATTTAAACTTGATTAATTCAAAATTCTCATGGGATTTGTGCACTTATGCACTTTTTTTAACAGTAAACTAAAATGTGGTATCATATGAAAACAGTGTATAAATAGTACAATGTGATAGAAGAAACGACACAATATTGCAAAAAAAAACAGCTGTATCATTTTTTGCACCTTCTGTACAGAAACAATAGTCACAGTCGCTTCCTTCCTGAATAAAATTCAGTTCAAAGTTGTGGTTGTTGCCTCATGAATTCCTATTTTTAACAATAAGGCGATGAGGTCAAACTCACTGATATGAGTTTCCATAAGCCCAACCTGTGGAGGGTGGGCAGACAAACTCAAAACTCCACTGTGTGAAAATTCAAAAAAAGTACATCTAACTTTTGGCCTCTGCATAAAAGTCATGTGTAATAGGATTACAGATTGTTTCTGTGGTCTGGCTTAACTTTCATATGCTTGCTGTTATTTTCTTTGGAAACACATTTTGCAATTCTTTGTTTGCACAAGGCAAGAGATGAGCTTGCCCAGCGTAGGTGAACACACACACTTGCACAGTTCTGTGTTAACATCCACACACACACACACACACACACACACACACACACACACACACACACACACACACACACACACACTCTCTCTCTCTCTCTCCCTCTGATTGCACATAATGAAATAGGCTGTACGTTTCATTATTTAATTCATAGTATTTACATGACTGCATAGATTCCTGAGGGTGCAGTTAAACTAATCCAATGATAAGGTCAGGAGGATTATTCATATTAGTCTCCAGATTCCTTTTCCCAGCCTGAAAGGGAGAGGCCACATTCAGTCAGCTGAGCTCCTCTGGTGAACTGCAAATCACTTCCCATTCAGACAAGCAGTCATCCTGACCACAGATGACCTGGTTCCTCCCTGTTACACAGCGCAGTTTTGATCATCTCTCTGACACAGAATTAACAGATCGCACCTGCCTCTCCTTTGATATAGAAGAGAGAAGAGAATTAAATCCAAACACTGACGAGAGGACAAGCCAAAGAGATACAGAAAAAAGAAAAAGATGGGTGGGGAAAGAGTCGTTGGAGAACAGCAGTCGGAGGAGTTGAGTTCATTCTCTTTTTATGGAAGAAATCTGCTATAGTCTGTCAAGAAAGCAAAAAGCAAACATTCCAGTGACATATTAACTTGGCTCCCAAACAAAGTGCTCAGGCCACTAATTTACGGGTGATATTTCACCTCTTAATTCTCCCTTACCTCGTCCTGACCCAGTGGCATGTGATAAATCCACTGGCTGAGGCGATTTTGGCAGGCGTTGTTTTGTGCTGGTGTTGGATTACGAAAGAATCCATATCAACGGGAGAAATTCAAATAAATAACTGCGCTAGAATTTATAAGTTATTAAAGCTTTTTCAGTGGGCGGAGAAAGTGAGCGAGTCGTTTAACTTTATAATGTAATTTCCAAAAAATACAAAGCATCTTTTCTGCATTGTGAAGTTTTGTATTTTTTTCTTCACCCGTTCTGTATATCCTTGATGAAATATAATAATTTACTTTGTTTTCGGCGATCAACTGTCATCAGAGTACACAGGTGTCACATTTTTTTAAATGGCTGATAAGGAATGAAAGTGTGATTTTTTTTGTTTTCAAAAATCAAATTGACATTGACATTGAATTGTCATGACAATGACTTTTCATCTGATGGGGAAATGGCAGCTTATGTCAACACCAGAACAGTGGAAATAAATAATTACAGAGAGAAACAATGGGCAGTTGACAAAAAAACGGCAAACACAATGGGGAAACAATTCAGACTCTTTGCCCTTTTAGTTTTCTTTCATCCTTCGTTTCAGGGCAAAGAGCGGTTCTTAAAAACTCACAGAGAAGAATAGCTGTGAGGAGATCGGCTGTCAGCCCTTTTACCACAAATATTAGTTCCCGAAAACTGGCTTTAGACGTTGTTGCTGCCAATACAATGGTGGGAGGTAAACGGGGAGACTGGACTGCTGGACAATGGTCACGTATGCCTATAGGTACGGGCACTGGTGCACGCACACACACACACTCACACACACTGGCACTGACGTTGATGCCAGAGTATTGTTCAACATGTTTGCTTTTGAGATACAGATCCTGCTTCATAAATGAACTCTGTTTCACAAGTGCAACAATGTGCAATTTGAGAAACATGCCCGACTGTCACGTACATGAACCTAGGCAGCGACAGGAGCGCTGGCCCGTGCAGACCTTTAGCTAATTACCCGACTCCCAGCACAGTTTTCTGAGGGACAATTACATATAAGCAAATGAAAGGAGCTGCTGTACGGGGCTGCAGAGAACATGATGACAGTCCTGTTGAGCACGGGGATAATGCCATCCCCAAGATGCTGCAGTCTGACATCCTGAGGCCACTTTGAGCTTTTCTGTTGATGTTGCACTTCAACCAAAATCGTGACTCTGCAGTCCCATGGTTAACCAAACTGTACGTGCGATGAAGTGTGATTTTTTTCTCACCAACTTTTCCACATCAAGTCTTTTTTTTTTTTTTTTGTAACATGATGTGAAATTACAGTGAACACTTTTTAAATCTACGTCAGGCTTTTGATTAATGATAATGATAGGCCTAATGACTGACTTTTCCACAAGCCACATACAAAGGCATTCTGCTGCTATGTTGCGCAGCCTTTACAAGGACACCGCCGAATGCCCCATTCAGCCTTTTGTGCTGAACCGTTCACATTTCAATTTAAAAGTTGTGTTTACCGAAAGTATCAACCTCTGACTGATGAATAACATTCAATGCAACATCCAACTTGTAATTACAACCAGGAATCTCATACTTTTCTGAAAGTTTTCTGTTGCATCTGACAGGGAGGTAAAAAAGATGCAAGTATCTAAGGCAACCATTAAACCTAAATAAATCCAAACATAATACTACTATCACGCATGCTTTTTAACATCAAACCAACTCTGCCTATCATAGCACTGAGCCTCTTTTGTAAAATTAACAGTTTAATACTTTTACCTTTTGATAGAGACTTGAAGACCTGTAACATTACCTTCCTTTATTTTCCTGCTTACTCAGTTTACTTTATGCCTCACGTTAACTTACAAGTCTTACTGATGGGAATCCTTCCAACCCCTGCCTTCCATCCCATATGAAATGAACGTGGCATAAAATCTGCAAACCAAAAAGCAAAAAAGATGAATCATTACACCCCTACTGCATCTGCCATATGGGATGGTGGAAGTTAAGGTTGGTCTTTGGAGCTGTTCTTAAATAACTTCTGTGGAAGTTGCCCTAAGAAAGGCAATTAACACCCAACTGACCAAGCAGAAATGCTCAGTGGCCGACAGCAGGAGACTGTGGCTCCCTGAGGCCTGAGCGAGTGGAACTGAATGTGTGTGTGAACTGGGGCGTTTCTGAGAGGCAGCGAGCAAACGCAGTCAAACTACCCAGAGTAAATAAAGGTAAATAAATAAATAAAGTTTGTTTTCATGGTTTTTAGAACTCAGCCACAGCGGAGGAAGCACTGTCATGCTGGTTTGAGAAAGATCCCCGAAGACTGTCTAAAGAGCGCAGCGGGGAATAGAGCCGTGGCCCACATCCTGTGCAAATTCACCCGATTTCGGTTTATTCAAAACACAATACTCTCATTTCGCGCTGTTGGCTCAGTCCACTGTCATTTCATCTGGCTTTCTGCAGACCAGCACGTTAGCCCCTCTTGTCTAGTAATGTTCAGAACATAGCCCATAAAGAACCATTGTAATGTGTCTCTGTCTCATTATTGCCAGATCAGTGTGTGGAGCAACAGGGGAGAACAGGGTGCCGCATATGGCCTGTTAATTCAACACCTCTCTCATTCTCAGCAGCATTTGTACAGCTGGCTTTCTGAAGAGAGTTCAAACCATATACTCCTACACAAGCAGACACATAGATGTACGGTGACACCACACATGTGCGCACACACACACACACACACACAAATCCAAGTCCCGGCTCTGACATCACTCCACACCACTGGTGCCTGCCCAACCTTCAGCCCCCACCTTGGGAAATCACCCGGAGCCTGTCCAGCCACCAGGGCGTGAAATACACACCCCTGGA
>OMLB01063768.1:0-24444 GCA_900302555.1 Myripristis jacobus | reverse complement strand
GACAGCTGCTGTATACAGTTACCATGGAAACCTTTGTCTAATGTTGTCAGGGCATCAGATGGGAGGTGCGTCTAAGGACTCAGACAGAGATGAGCAGGGTCATGAATTCAATTCAGTTTGAGCTGGAGAGGTTTATTGTTCATATCAAACAGGTTGTCAGGAAATTTAGTTTGATAGTTTTTATTATTTTTTACACAAGAAACAACATATAACACGAAAATATGATAGACATGACCTCACCCCACCTGATTCACCCTTCGATATTGCTGCAGAGTCTGGTATTTATTTGATGCACAAAAGTAATGGAAGGGGATTGGTGGAGGGATATGAATCTGACTGGTGACATAAATACGTACCTTGTAGAGGCAGACACAAACTGACCCCCACAGTTGCAGCTCACATTTGGTTTGCCAGCAGCAACATAACAGTCATAACAGCAAAGTTTAGCACAGCTCAAGCTTTGGCACATTTTAAAAACTTCAGCCCATTTTACAAGCAGTCTCTTTTTCCTGTAAAACAAATGTTTAGTGTGTTTAAGTCTTGAGTGACGTCTGAGTTATATAATCTGACAGAAATACTAGTATGCTAAGATCGCTACCAACTAAACACAGGTTTGATTTGTGGACAGAGTTGGTGATCGGAGATTAGATCACAGATTATAACCTCTACAAAAAAAAACACTTGTCAAAACCACCATGTTAATCAAAAGCACATTCAAACTACTTTTGGACACACTTTTTGAATTTCATGAACATTTTTTTCTTGTCGTTGTCTGACATCCTATGTAAACATTTTTACTCCAGTATTTTTCATTTCATAAGTGAAAGTGTTATCCCCATTTCTTAAAATTTAACATTTCATCTTCCACTGATGACAATATTTGCCTCTTACATAACACTTCAGTTAACACTTAATACGTGTTGACATAAGAAAACCAGCAAACATATGAGCTGTGAATTTAAGCACAGGTTTCACATGTGACTTTATTTTTTTAAGGCCACCTCCAAGTGACTATGATAAATCTGCTTACACGAGGAATTCCCCATCATTAGTAAAGTAGCTGCTTGAAAACCCAAGGAACAGCTGATGTGTTTAACTCTCTCATGCTGGGCCATGGCGGCCTCTAGTGGTAGTCAGGAGAATAACATCACTCTGCTGGAAGCCTACAGGATGTGTATTCTGTTGTCAGTATTGTCTCCTAAGAACCACAAATCATTAAACCATCCAAGTCATCAGTGAATATCACATATGTCCTGTGCCATGAAGAATGTATACTAATCTATGTCACTGTTCAACTACCATGAAAAACACAGTGTGACTGAAAGGGCAAAATAATGTGACAAGAAAAAAGACAATATTTTACAGGCATTTAGTTTAATTGAGTCTGAAGAGAGTTCAAAGAAGTTATGATATTAAAAAAAGAAAAAAGACAGAAGCAATTTGGACAGATAAACGTCCAAGCATTATAAGCTGGGAACATTCCCATATGCGCAATGTACAAAATATCACAATATATTATGTACAACACAAAAAAGAACACAAATACATAGACAAGCACTTTCACCTAAATGAAAACTCATATTTACATAAAAATAAATAGAAAGAACCAATAAATAACATTGCATTGTTTGACTATAATGACATAAAGCCGGTTTTGCTGATATAGAGCAGACCACTGTTTTATACTCTATATACTGCAGGCAAAGCAAACTTATTCTTCATAGTAACATAGTTACATAAAAGGTCACTATAGACGTTCACCAGCTCTTTGTGGAGTTAAATCAAAGCTCTTATCTTTTAAATTCAAATTTCCCTCAGATAGATTTACATACAAGGCCAGTTCGCGACATGGATTAAACCTGAAAAATAAGACAAAAAAGATATTTTATTCAATGTCGGAAGATATTTCATGAAAAGAAGTAGGCTTAGTTCACGTCGGATAAAAACTGGCTAACTTGGTGAGTAATTCTGAGTTCTCCTTAATTACAGAAGCGCCCTGAACACAACCACTTCTACTTTGTTCGGCACACAACATTTTTCACCAGCATGTGAGACGAATGACGACGGCAGAGAGGACATAAAAAGACAGTAAACATCTGCAGACAGCTCGGACTAAACTCCCCTGGCTTCTCCGTCAGAGGGGGAACCACTGAGATAAAGCACATCCTTTCAAATTCGTAGATAAAGTGTCCGTTTTGTTCGTTTTTTTTAACATTACATACAATCAGAGATATAAAAAAACAGTAATGATTGCATTTATACAGATATAGAAAATCAGGTTTTTAACCCTCTGTGCGCCATTTCTCAATGAAACCGTCAGATCTGGGTCACAAAGGATTAGAAATCTGTTATTTTTCTAATCCTACATACATTTCACCATTGGATACTGACATATTTTCCATCTCATTAATATCACGCATACTGGAGGGCTTACTGAATCTCAGAGGTGTGTGGCAGCACTCCTCATGAGTCCATGAGACCGCTTCCTCTTCACATATGACTTAAGAACTGCAGGAGTGTTTATTCAATGTAAACTTAACTGTCACACTCTCTCAACACCAATAATAGCATAAACAAAGAGATAAGAAGGAAAATGACTTGATATATCACCACTTACGCATCCGTAAAAAATAAACGAGCTCAAATAGAAATTGACTGATGTGTATGCGTTTGTGTTTGATTGTGTGTGTGTGTGTGTGTGTGTGTGTGTGTCATGCTGTGTATTCCTTTCTCAATACAGCAGTGATCAATGACAAAAGTGGTATTTATTCTCTTTCAAGTGCTTCAGATGCACTGAATTTAGCTTTCCCAGTGTGCCAAATTCTTTGTCTATTTCGTTTTGAGGCTTTAGTTGGAAGCCACTGACACTATCTGACCCAGATCTACTTTGCACCACAATAAAGAGAAGGAATACTAAGATCTATCCTGAACCAGAAACAGCTGTGTTTTGGGTTATTTTCTGATAACGGTCACCTTAGGCGTGACCTTTGACACCTCTTACGAACAGAAAAATCCCCTCTCTCCCCTAAAATCTCTCTCCTTGCAGGCCTGTCTCCATGTGATATCTACAAAAACCCAAATCATGGCTCAAATAAACTCGTCGCACTTTAAAACATCCATCCATCCTCTCTCAAATCAAGTCTTTCACGTGTTTGCACTACCAACCTAGAATCCGAAGCAAGGCCTGTCAGCCGTACTTCACCTCTACCGCTCCCTGCCCTCTTCCTCTAATCTCTCTTAGCTCTTCCTTTCCTCTTCCTCCTCCCAGAATTCTCTTGGGGCTTGTCCTCCTTGCTCCCCGTCGCCACCGCCCCGTTGACGGCCTTGCTGAGCCCATTCAGGGTCCCGTTAGAGAGCGCCTTGCCTGGTTTGGAGGAGGAGGAGGCGTCACGTCTGGGCTGCTGGCGGCGGTAGGTCTGGTAGTAGAAGTTGCCGAAGAGGATGATGAAGGTGATGGCGTAGCAGATGAGGGAGTAGTGCATCCAGTGGGGGAAATCACAGTTGACGTAGAGGGACAAGGCCGTGTGGCCGATGGTGATATGGAACTGGACCTGAGAGACAAAGGCACAAAATGGGAATTGAATCAAATTTACACACCACCGTGAAGTATCTGTCAACTTAAAGCAGGGCTATATGGGCAAAGGTAAATACCACAATATCTTTGACCAAATGATACCGATATTGGGATGATGTGGTACAAATGACTATTGGTGCTTACATAAGATATTGAAGTGTAAGAAATGTTTGATATTTATATTTTACCATCTGGATAATGGTCAAGTACTTCTTCCACCACAAGTACTTTTGGATCTTAGGTCCACACGAGGCCAGGCCATAATACAGATACATCAAGACATGGATGGCTGCGTTCATGTGTGCACCAAAGAATGCTGCAGGAGAGAAAAAAAACAAACAATCAAATTAGCTCTTTCATGCTTATTGTGATACTAGAATATTGTTTTGTTTGGCACGCACTGGGGGTTGCATATACTGTGCCAATAAGCTTTATATAACAGGTAGCTCTGGAAACAGACAGAACGGTATCACTGCAAGTTCATTTTTAAAAAGCGAATGGCTAATAATACTGCATACAATGTTACTCACACTGTCCTCCGGCCACCCATTTGATGCCAATCCACCAGAGGGTGAACATGGTGCAGTGGTGGTAGACGTGCAGGAAGCTGACTTGGTTGAATTTTTTCCTCAGGATGAAAAACACTGTGTCCAGGTACTCTATGCCCTTTGAGATGAAATACCACCACAGGGCCCCTGCTACCTATCTCAGGTAGTGGGCAACAGGATGCGGCAGGCAGAGGTGGAGAAAGAGAATAAACACACAGACAGACAAATAGAAAACAACAATGAATTAGTTTATCTGGATACAGATTTCTTACTCTTTGTAAGATATTACTCCATTCTCTTCTATTCTATCCTATCACACTTTGACCTCAGGATCAGTGGAGCCTGACTGACTCATGGTTTCTGTGTCGGCTGTGTAACTACGTCATGGAGCAACAGGAAGGCAGGTGAAACTGAACACCCTCCATTCACCCTTTTCCAGCTTGCTCTTATTCTGATAACAGTCCTGGCTTGACATGAATGGCAGCTGATCATGTTGCTAAAACATATCACAGTCAAGTTTCCCTGGCAGGTTGGCATGAATTTAGCACGGCAGACTATTTTCTTAATGGTTAAGGAGCAAAACATTTAAGCGGACACATATCCACATTTATCTTTAAAACACTGAGTTTGGAGTGGTGTCCCATTTCCTCCTGGCAGTCACATTTATAGAGGGATCATAGGATACTCAGTTCTTACTGTAGACTGTATATTTGATACCTAAGAAACTAAATTAAATAACTAGCTAAGTACAGTGCATTATTCATAATATGTGTGTGATTGCGTGGAGATGCAGCCTCCTGCGAGCAGCCTCAGCTCCAAACACTCACCCTGACTTCATTGGGGTCGTCTGAATAGTCCACCGGTTGACAAATGTAACTGTAGCCTGCCGCCCGCGCTGCCATAAACAACTGAAAAAAGACAGAACATCACTGAAACACTGCTATAAACTGAGAAAGACAGAGGAGACAGAGTGAGAAAGCAAAGGCAGTAGGAAGTATGCACCGTAATAGGGTTAGACAAATCCCACGGGGGAAGAGCTGCGGATGCTCATCTAAATGGTTTTTCAGGACCATTTTAGACTGGGAAAACTCTTTCACGCATTGCAATCACTCACTACAATTATTTCACAATTGCAACTGGACAAGGGTGCAGTATGTGACGGTGCAACAGTTGCAATCCCCTTAGCTGAATCTGAATCTTACAGCGACCTACCTCTTTGCAGATGAAGAAGTTGAGGAAGACCATGCTGAAGTTGTAGACAATGAGGGTCTTGCGGAGCTGGAAGGGCTCCCTGTTCTTCATGTATTTGGGCCCCAGCCACAGAAACAGCAGGTAGGAGGTGCTGATGGCCAGCGTAGGCAGGGGGTTGTCCATCAACGGCCATTTCTCCACACGTTTGTCTGTGGGACAGATGTTCTCATGGCATTACGTAACTCTTCTCAGAGATCGACTGTACCGGCACAGTGTGGCTGCAGTGTCAGTTTATTGTAAACGCAGCGTACATGAGAGCAGGCCTGACGGGTGCTGAGTTTGGGTGACCTCTCTAAGGGGCCATAGGACAAATTCACATAGATTCACCCTTGTTAAATGGCATAAACAGTAGCTTCATAAGCATGGGTCATACAGTATGTAAACAAGGTTTCCCAACACTCACTGAATAAAATATTAGTCCCTCCTGATCCCTCTGTGAGTAGACTGTAAGTGAATCCAGATGAAAACTATAATTTTTTTTTATTGATTCCACCCGTTAAACCCAGTTTACTCAGGAGGAGGAAATATGAAAGGGGTAAAGAACCATTTTTAAGCCATTCCACAACTAAGTCGTGAGTTGTGTTGGTAATATTGAAGAGCGCAATATGTACATGTGCACATTCTTAACGCTATGATACAACTTTGAGTCATCTCATTACAAAATTATAGTGTTAACATCATCTTTACTGGAAGCCATTACTCTAAAGAGTATAGGATCATCCTTCAGTGGGAGGGTAACCTTTAGATGTAGGCCAATGCCAACACACAAACATGCACGCACTGTACAAAGACACACACATAACAAAAAACAATGCATTCAGTGACGCATACACAAATACACCAAAATAAACGAGATTATCACCTGCAATAGTTAAGCTCCACTTGTAGAATTCTATGGTGTCGTTTATTAAATGTGTAACAATCTCCATGGCTGCAGCCGTGACCTGAAAATAAACACAGAGGAGTAAGAATGCCATTGCCATTGAAGTTATTACCTGGCTTTTTTTGTAGCCAGTGAGTCAGTGTTATATCACATTTTTCAAGAGACCAGGAGGGAACAGTGAGCTGAATCTTTTTAAACTATAATTTTAGATATCTTTTAATTTGTATTCACTGCTGAAAATGGTTTAAAATGATAAAGAGTGGATGGGACTGTAGGACTAAGGGGCATAGACCCGTACTGGAGCCAGTGGTAGTGGTCCACAGAGGCCCACAGAAGGCGGGTTATGGGCCTATAGGGCACGTAAGCCCCGCAGGGCCATAATAGATTGGCTATAGGCTTCATTGCGCACAAAGGCTGGGAGGACCGGGCAGGAGAGCGCATGTGTCAGCAGATTTTTGGCTAGAGCACGACCACCAGTCGACCTAGTGCTTATTACGGGTGGGATTTCCTTGTGGCCCACTTTACTCACTGAAATAGGTCATCATCTATATGTGCCAGACGGAGGCATAGGATGATAATTACCAGAATGCATAGTCAGTCACACAGACAGATTTAATGACACCAAAAAGATGACGCCCCCCTCTTTTCAGCCTGGAGCGGATCAAGTGCTTCTGCAGCATCTGCCATAGTCTGCCATGCGCTCTCCGCATAATCTGCCCTGTGAATAAACCATTCCCCTCCGTGTGAACACATACACGGCAGGACCTCAGACATTTAGAGGAGACCTCCTCTGATTAGCCTACAATACGGAATTTAATTAATCTGCACGGCGGCTATGCAGTCTGCGGCATGTAGTCTGGCCTTCAATTGCGCTATATGAGCAGCCCGATATTATATACAATATTTCCAAACCCGATGTGATCTCTCTCTATTATTTGTTTAAAAACACTATCAGGCCTAGGCTTCAAAAAGAGATTTGGGTTATTATAATTGCCCCCGCAAGCAAACGCAATATGCCAACACTGGTTTAAGCCTTCTAGTCTATGCCAATGAAGATGCTTATTACCTTACCGTGTCGGTGGATAAAAAATCCGTCTATAATGACATTCAGTGCAAGGTCATGCAGTGTGCGCTATTCCGTCTCGTAATCGACGGAGCACCTTTTATAAATAAATGAAAAACAGACTGATAGCTCCGTAACGTCTGTGAAATCAACGGGCCGTTAGGATAAACGGCGATGGCATGAATTTCTTATCAAGGCACCATACAGCCTCTGCTGCGCTTCTGGATGAATGAACGCCCCTTCTGGTTCACCCACAGCGTCAAGACACACACAACCAGAGGACTACACTTCCACCAAGCCTTCACAATAAAACGCAAGAGAATGGGTTGTTGCTTGTTATTCCTTGATCAATGCAAAATTGGCTACCAAAGTGAAAAACAAATGAGGCCGAAATTATGATAGAATTGCTTTTTTTTATGTCTTTGTTGTCTCATGTGGACAGTTCAGACCTGGAGGGACGTGTAAACCTCCGACCTTGAAAAGCTGAACATTATAAAAGTAGCTTTGCACAGTCCGCATTTCAGTATTTTTTACACTTTTCACACAACTGAAACAGCGATATGGGTATAGTTGCACTAAATTATGCAGGCTATTTTGCAGCTACAATTTTGCCATGTCAAATGTTTTGATTCCATAGGGTAATTTAATTTTTTTCTGTAGGTCTGTATCAGATTACAGTTTTGCGCTGGTATTTTGAAGGTAGAAATCCTTGATTTCCGGTCTGTTCTGGCTAATTCAGGGAGATTTCACGCAGCTCTGCTCC
Organism: Myripristis jacobus; assembly: GCA_900302555.1. Classification (NCBI taxonomy): domain Eukaryota; kingdom Metazoa; phylum Chordata; class Actinopteri; order Holocentriformes; family Holocentridae; genus Myripristis; species Myripristis jacobus. Next base: position 16,362 of record OMLB01063768.1, on the reverse strand, counting down.
TTTGATGCCACTTGACCGACAGGGATGTTGGAGAGATGCTTAGCGCATGCGCAGAGGTACAGATGGACGCAGCAAAAGCGGCAATCCCAGTTCTGTCAAGTCACCCAAAGATGACCGGAGCCAGACCGGAAAATGTCGTTTTTTACCTTCAAAATATTAGCAACGTCAAACGTAAACTCAACATGGTGAAGTCAACAAATCAAAATTATGAGTTAAATAATGAATATGAGGCACAAGTCCATCGCTGTAAATTAGACTTACGGAAAGGACTATTTTGTCTCGTAGTGCATTGGGTGTCCTGTACGAGGAAAGGCATAAGACTTACCTAATGCAGTTCAGCGCAACAGCTCTGCCATAAATTCTACCTTTTCAGAAAGTTTATAATGTTCAGTTTGTGCTGACAAATTCTATGTTTATTATTGAGGTTGTAGTTTGCAGAGGTCTTGTACTGGACTACATTACACTGAGAGGTGTTTCTAATTTTTTGTCCCCTCCCTGGGGACAGAATAGTGGAAACACCTCTCCATAAAATGCAGTCCAGTCCAACAGCAGCACTAACTATGAGCTCAATGCCAAACACAGAACTGAATGAATACCTCTATTACTATGACACATAGAAAACCTGAGCATTATAGGCATCACAAAAGTCAACATTATGGCAGAACAGCTGTATTGGATTGTTTTAGATTGTGCAGGTGGACCTAATAAGGTGGTTATCTTAAACCGTAGAAGTGGCAAAAATATACCTAAGTGTAAGTGATGACTAAGCCACTACCAAAATACTAATTCCAATTATTCTGGAAAAAAAAATAATAATAACAATCACAACAATAATAAATGACTATTGTTGTTAGTGTTGTTGACGATGTTTTCATTATTGTTAGCATTATTATTAACTGTGTTATTATAAGAGTTATTATTATTATTAGAAAATAAAATTATAGAAAATGGGCGCTCCACCGTCAAGTCAGTTGGATTGATACGTTGCAACGTGTTCGTCAATACAATATTATTTTGAAAGTCGCAACCGGAAATCGTATAGTTTACAGTGAGCGCCTTGACACCCGCGCCTCCGTCGTTACCGGCGTCTGTGCAGCAGCTGTCCGTTACATCCTATACATCGCTTTATTTCTGCTTGTTGTGCCTGCGCCACCCGGGCCGAGCGGAGCGCGTTGCGCAGTCTGGACGCAGCGCTGATATGCAGAGCAAAGCGGAGAGGCGCAGCGGGACTCACTTCTCTGATGGTCGTGAGGTCCCATCGCAGGCCTCCTCTGTGACCACCGAGGCTGTTTCCTCCTAGAAAAATGGCCCGGGTGACGGATCGCTTCGGACGGGGCTTATTTCTCTGATCAGGTGTAGAGTGTCGCTAACAAAATGAAGATCTGGAGCACGGAGCACGTTTTCAGGTTGGTCACGATCACGGTTTTTTCCGTGTTGAATAGAGCAGTATTCAGAATGACCAGGCGGCTAAAATGAGTGGGCTCTGTCATTGTACCAAGTTGGGCCTAGGCCGGAGCAGGACGGGACATTCAACTTGGTGAACTCATTTTGAACCGGAGCATGACTGTCTCTATTACAGGCCTGAAAATCCACCTGCTTTCAGATTCATATTATAGGCCTAACGTTGCACCAATTGTACATAACTGTTTCAAAAAATACACCAGACTCACACATTTTTATGTCAAGTCATCCCTCTAGAGTCTGGTTACAAATTAGGCCACAGACCCCCGTTTGAGGCATTTTGCAGTTGTTTACATATTGGTTAGTATAACTGTCAGTAACATGGGAATCATAATGGTGATGCCAGTGAAACCTTTTCTTAGAATAGTCGGTTTTGAACAGTCTATGATATGGATCATGTCTAGTGAATTCAATTATAGTGAAAGTAAACTCCTTCGCCCCATCAAGAGCCACTGAAGTGCACCTGTCAAGTGAGGCTGGCTGTAAACGATGATGCACCTGTCACTCATGTCACCTGTCCTCTCCTCCTCAGTCAGGCAGAGGACGTGTAGAAGGAGAGGAGAAAACCTCATTTTTAACCCCTCTGGCAACAGAGGGGCTGGATTGTGCAAACGGGGCTCCAGTCTGTGTTGAAAGGATGTATTGTACACTGAGTGTGTGCTGTGTCACAGTCAGGATTTTCAAAAGGTCATGCTTTGTTAATACTGGTGAGACTAGTTTCCAATACTTGTTGTGATTGCGTGTTTAATATCTCCCAGAGATTGGACCATTCCCAGCAGCCTTTACTCCTCCTGGGTGAAACTCACTCACACCTCTCAGATGTGATGCTGCATTGATACCAGTGTAATGAAAAGGTTGTATCGAGCGTGACGTTACCTATAATGGTGCTTGCTGGTCCTTTAGTCGGTCACATATAATTGACAGGAATGTGAACATATGCTGATCTGCACCTTGGGTGACTGTTGACTGATATTTCTGGGTGAAATGTCTTGGACTTTGGAGAACTCAAAAACAGAAGTGCTGTATGTGTATTGTGTCATCTGCTGAAAAGATATTTTGACTGATGTGTTCATGTTGTTTCATTTTGCAGTTACCCCTGGGAGACGGTGATCAAGGCGGCGATGAGGAAGTACCCCAACCCCATGAACCCCAACGTCGTGGGGGTCGACGTGTTGGACCGCAGCCTCGACACAGAGGGACGCCTGCACAGCCACCGACTCCTCAGCACAGAGTGGGGCCTGCCAGGCATCGTGCGAGCGGTCAGTTATCAGCAAACACACACACACACGTTGACATTACACACACGCAGCGGCATGTGCATACGCTTGCATGCAAACTCAAAGACACACAGACATATTAACATGTGCATACAGACAGCAGCGGTTTCCAAAACTGTGTTCTGGTAAAATTATATTTGGTATTTGCTAGACTTCACTTAATTTCATTCAGTGCACAAACGTATGATGACTATTCTGGTCAAACGTTTTACTCTGATCGCTGTTATTTTCCCACTTACAGTAGAACCAGACACAAGTGTTTATCAGATGAGGTTCTGTGATGTCAAAAATATCATACTGAGGGCTGTTGCATGGAAGAGTGTGAGAACCTCAGTGTTAAGGCAATACTAAGGCACATCTACACAGCTACACACTGAATGCTGTGCACATGCATGTAGTGTGGAGAGACAGTTGGTTCTAAATCTCCAGTTGCAGTTTGAGGCTGTTGTGTGGGACACACAGACACAATCACATACAAAAATTCTTAAACCAGGGATGCATGATAATATCAGCACGTCATCAGTATCAGCCAATGTTGGCTTTAAAATGAAATATTGGTGTTAGTCTGAAAATTTTTGCTAATATAACTTGCCAATATGTGAAATAGGTCAAATCTGCCCTGGCTGTGGCTGTTGTCAGGATTTTCTCAGGGAGAGAATCATCCAAGCCTGTTTCAGTTGGATGAATCTTAGTTTTGTTTGAAAGAAAATATTATTAAAAAAAAAAAAAACATGTTTTACATGACCTAAGGTGAAGTAGTTTTTGTATTTTGCCCTGTGAATGTGTCCATTTCTGTATTTTATGTCTGCATCAGATAACATTAGGCATAATAATGTTAATCTCACTACAAGAGAGACTTCATGTTCTCTGCAGTCAGGTGGAAAATGTGTGCATGTGCATCAGTATCGGCCAAAAGAGGTGGAAAATGTTAGCATGTTGGATATCGGCAAAACTTCCAACACTGTGCATCCCTAACATAAACACACACACAGCACATCAAGTGCTGAAATGATAATTCAGTTATTCAGTCAACAGACAATTTGTGGATTGTAACTGCGATAAAATAAAAATCCCAAACATTTTGTAAAGCCAGCGCACCCCTTTCACTCACAGCGGTGCACTTCGATAACTCATGTGCGACATGCTTTTAATTAAAGTTCAAGGAAATCCAAAAAAAGACGTTAAAAAAGCTCAGTAAATGCATGATGTTTGCAAAGTCAGTGAGTAATCATGTTAATTAATGATCTCAGTGTTGACCAAAATAATCATGATTGTGATTTTTGGTGTAATCATCCTGCTAACTTCCCATGAGCATTTGTCATCATTCTTCACACTTCAAATGATTAACTGAAAAAATAATGAATGGAACACTCAACAATGAACATAATTATTAGTTGCAGCCCTACATGCATCAGTCAATTAGTATTTGGGCTTAAATATTGCTTTTATACACACGCTGTTTCCAAGCAGACTGTTGCTCTGCCCTCAGATCCTGGGGACCAACCAGACGAGGACCTACGTGAAGGAGCACTCCATCGTCGACCCCGAGGAGAAAAAGATGGAGCTGTGCTCAACTAATGTAAGATAACACTCGCCTCAGCAGCCATCATTACTTCAATCAACATTTCTGATCTGAAGTGAAGGGAGCCCTGGGCTTCAGGGTGCCCACTCTCACTGAGCTTCAAGTGCACATGACTTTATTCTTCTAAAGGATTTAAAGGATTACATTTTTTTCCAATTAGCGGTGTTTATTACCATCTGTCAATTATTTTGCTGCCAACAATTCACTCACTTTAAGGTGTGGTGTGTGTATTTCAACATAGTGCACTGTAGTAGCTGTTACTATTGCCATCCAAATAGCGTGCAAGATATTTTCCTGTAGAAATCCAAGCTTCTGTCGTCTTCCAGATCACTCTGACCAACCTGGTGTCCGTGGATGAGAGGCTCGTTTATCGTCCACACCCGGAAAACCCTGACGTGTGAGTACGCTGCGGGATTCACCTCAGGAAGGTTTTGTTGTCACTCTGATAACCAAGTCTTGGATCCTCATGATTGGGGAGGTTCATTGGGATTCACAGAAAGGAGTGTGTAAAAGTGAAAATGTGATATTGTACAATAAGATGGGAAAGGGCTGAGACTACAACTGAGCAATTATCGATGTAATATAGATATCCTGATATGGGACTGGGTATTGTCTGGGATTTTGGATATCTTTATGTTGTGATTTGGCGAAAGTGTTATCTTTTCCTGGTTTTAAAGGCTTTGTCCATGTCGTCCAGCCCTAGCTGAGATGTAAATGAAGCTGAGCCTGATGCTGCTCTGGGTGTGACAGCAGCACACAGGACTAGGTGTTGCACACTCAGCTTGCATTATCATGTTTACTCATTTAACAAAGCCTTGTGTCTCCTTGTCCTCTCTCTCCCTCTGTGTGTCCAGCACCATCCTGACCCAGGAGGCCATCATTACAGTGAAGGGAGTCAGTCTGAGCAGTTACCTGGAGGGAATGATGGCCAGGAGAATGTCGGCTAACGCGAGGAAGGTAACAAACCTACAAACACCAGAATGTACAATCAAAAACAGTGATAAACTTACTCCATCTCTCTTGTGAAATCTCTCTGATGATTTCTCAGCATGCCCTCTGCCCCCATGTGCAACTGTTGCATGTTAACATGAGGAAAACTCTTCCATCTCTATTTGAATGCCCGACAGGCACTTTCCAGGGCCAGTTTCCTTGACATACCGTCTCAAAGTCAATACGAGGGCTGCAGCGATGCATCCATCGCATCACTGCTTAGAAACTGTGTCGATTCAACTGCCTCGGTCTTAGAGAAATAAATAGAATGAATCGCTCTGACTTTGGCCTGAATCAATACAAAACTGAAATATTGAATTGAATTACTCATAATCCCCCTGGAATTTGGACTCTTTTAGAATCAAATTAATAATGTTTAGGTAATTCTGTTGTCTGATTTTTTTTTTTCTGATCTTCCATTTTTGCATGTGATTGTTTCATGGATATAAGTTTGGACTAAAAACTGAATCACTGACTCGAATCGTAACTTTACAAGCTCGAGTTTGATTGAATCTGCCCACTCACACAAAGAATAAATCGTTCTTTAATCGAATTGCCAAACTCTGAATCACAAATTGAACTCACATCCTAAGTTGTCGTGCATGGTTTTCACCTTTGAGGATGGACTGCATGTGTCGTGTGTATTTCTGAAACGACACCACTGGCTTTGACTCATGCTTTGATCTTCTGTTTCCTCTGTGTGGACCTGTAGGGCTGGGATGCTATTGAGTGGATTATTCAGAACTCTGAAAGAGAGAACGTACCGCTGTGTGACATTTACTAACTCTGGTAACTTCTCTTCTCTTGCCTTTGCAACTTTGTCCTTCAGCCTCAGCAGTTAATTATAAGCACGCTGCTCTTTTCTCTCTCAAAACGTAGCGAGCTCAAACTGTTATTTGCCTGTGCTTGTGTCACTTGATGCTCAACGCTTGTTCTTTTTCCACGTACAGGACTTACAGTTCTATAGCGTCGGCACTTTCCCCGGCTGCACCTCACACACACGGCCGGGGGTCCTCTGCAAACCGGGGTCCCTCTGCAGTTGGTACACACCCTGTCTGAGAGGCTACGTGGATTTTTCACCCCACGCCGCCTCGCTCGCCTCTGTCTGGGATCAGCTTGGATTACACGCACCGGAAGCCTGGACAGCTACAAAACGCCTTCAACACAAAGAGGCCGGATGATGAGTAGAAAGCATGAGAAATTAGATGGATTTCTACGTTGTGAACTTGGAGTAGGATTCAAGGATTTTGGGCGCTGAGCGTGGTGGGACTGGTTCACTCTCCTCTCCTTTACTTACCTCCTTGTATTTAACACGGTGTCATGAATTTCGCCAGAAGGCTTAACAGTTAAAAGTCAAGGATGCTACCGTCAAGCCCACCATCCATAAGAAGCTCAGCCATCCCTCTGACTATTTCTGAGCATCACGACCCCCTCGCTCTGAATTCACGTCCTCGGTTTTGGACTAACGGTTTCGACTCACTGTGTTAAAAGGCGCGCCGGGAAACGTGCACAGACTGCGGGGAGGGTCTTGATTTCGCAGATGCGACGCACAGACGCCCCGTTGGAGCTCGCGAAAAACAAAATGCAGTGCCACTTTGAAAATATGCAGGAAACCTCATAAGAAAAAAATGTATTTGAAATGATGGCATCCTCCGACATGGTCTCACACTGTAGACTCCCATAGCAGGGAGTTAAAATCATAACGTTACTGGTGCTTATGTGTTCTCTGCAAAAGGGGAACACAGATGATTTGTTTGCATGATGATAGTAAAAAAAAATAATAATTATAATGGTACTAATTTAAAATAGCACACTGTAATGTATAACACTGTTTGATAGTAATTATACACAACCTGATGTAATGTGTACAGTAGTAACTAGGCAAATGAGTAGTCTGGTAGTTAGAGACTAATTGCTGATGCAGCTTTAGACAGGAACTCAAAGAAAAAAAAGAAAAAAGCTGGGAATGTCCCATTAACATTGCCTTCTTTGTCTTCTGTTAAGGCAATAATACACCGGCTGTTTTTTAACACGATAGTTGTAGGCAATATTTTAGTTACATGGGGTTAAAATCAATGCTGATTACAGATTGAGCTTCAGGGATCAAATAATGTCATGCAAAGTGAGGTTGGCTGTAAACGTGGGCGTAACCACCCATTGATATGGCCTTAAGACGATGCCTGTGTATCATTGCCTTGGCAGCGTGTCGCCATGCCTTCGCCACTCATGCACATTCTTCTTCCTCCGAGCTGGGGACTCTTTCGTAGACGCTACCTGTCAGCCCTGAGGAGCAGGGTGGTACTGTATGTGCAATGCTGCAGCGGGAGATGCACCCCATGTCGCCGACAAACCCGTCACGTGCTAACTCATGTTTCTAAGAAAAATGAATAATATTTGTATAACTGATTTATTACATGGTGTCTAACATTTGTTTCTCATGTGCAAAAAAAAATAAGAGATTTGCTTTTTTTTTCTTAATTTTGTTTTGACTTTAACTGACTACAATTGTCCTACGGGAGGTAGAGTAATTAAAAAATCTTATTTGAGAAAAAACATAGCTGTCAGAGCTTCATGTATGTGCATATTGTTGTTATTGTTGTTGATAGTGTTGCTCTTGTTGTGTAGCAACCCTACAGTTTGTACAACAGAGGAGTCCGCAGAGTGCAGTCAAGTGTTCTCAGCGCTGCGTTGGTGCGCCAGGCCACAGGAGGCCTGGAGGAGGAACAACAGCAGAGAACTTCGTCAAACCAAAGCTGCCAGTTTGTATTCAGCTCCACTCTCCTTTTAAGAATTCAGTTTGTTTGGGTTTCTTTGGAAAGTGTCACATATTCAAAAAAAAATCAGCACAGGGAAGTAAACTCCCAGAACCAAAAAAAAAAAAAAAATCATCTTTCCTGGAGGGTCTGTTGTGAAATTTTTAATCCACTGATGCTAAGTGTGAGCAGATGTTTACCAGGTTCAACAAACCCACGGTTCACGTCTGTATTGCGGTTTTTGGGTTGCGCTTTTGGGTCAGTTTGTTTTCTACATCAGGGAATGAAACATTACCATTTCTTTTTTTTTAATGGTGAAGCAAGACAAATATAGTATAAGTGATTTAAAGTAGGTAGATGTTACATGACATTACATGCATGTGTATAATTCTACAGTGGGACAGAAGCATCAGACTAACAGAGGATGGAGTGTAAGGGATGACTTGATGTGGGAATGGCTGTAGGAAAGGAAAAAAACAAGACAGAAAAAAGTAAAATGACTTTTTTTCTTTAACTTTATAGCTGTAGATTCACCTTCATATCTCTGTTACATATTTTACAGCTACAGAGGAAGGAAAGGGAGACATGGGAGTGTGCTCTGTAATTTGTCTTATGTGCAAAAGTAGCATTTTTTTCTTTTTTTGATAAAAAAAAAAATGAAATCAGCAATTATTCTTTCAAAGTCAACTTACACTATTTACAACAAACATAAAAGTGCTTTCAGCATTGTCACTGACTCATCAGCTAAGTGTGTGGTTGTGTTGGGCACCCACTGTGTGAAGCCACAGTGCACTTCTCATCTCCCAGTTCAGAAGATGATGAACACTGACAGCGACGTAGCTCAGGCAGCGGCCCTGGGAGGTCCAGCCCTCACTGGTGACAACTTTGTGGGGTGTGTTGTGTGTATGAACGGTTCGGTTCGACACCCCCAATGTTTACCCATGCCAACATGAACTTTGCCAAAGGGCTTTTCACTGCCCTCCAACAAATACCATCTTGCAGTTCCTCCTTTGTCCAGCAGAGAGCAGCATTTTGCTGTGAACAGAGAGCGGCAGCCCAGAGCCCCTGGAGCTCTGGTTCAGGGCCAGTGAGGAGCGTTCGTGCTTTCCCAGGCCAGGAAAACACTTGAATAGTTTTCTGACAGACAACATATTTTTCAGTGTTCAAGCAAATAAAAGTCAGGAATGTGATTTACAAATGATAAGAGGTGCCGACAAAAGGGTTGTTTTCTTTCTAGTTATTTATTTATTCAACAGAACATAGAACAAAATGCATTGCACAGCATGTACATCACCTCGTCACCGTCTAAGCAGTAACAAATGAACGTCTACGTGAAAATTGCACCATTCTACAAATACTTCCATGCCTTTGATACCCAACAGTGCAAGTGTGCCACTTGCCAGAAACCTAATAAATAAGTAAACACATGGTCTGGGTATAAAAAAAGAAAAGAAAAGCATCATGCAGGCAGCCATAGGAAATAAAAAGTTTCAGCTGAGCTGTATCTCTTTGGTTTGAAAGCCCTAGCTCTTGAATACTTTGTCTTGTGGAGGAGCCATTTGTTTAGGATAAAACAGCATCAGATTGTGAAAGAAATCGCAAACAAGTATTAAGCTGTACCGTTTTCAAGTTTCATGATAAGGCACACTATTGTTATATTCCCATATTTCGATTACAATCTTTGGTAATACTGCACTCAGATGCTGTTGGAGCTTCAGCAGTCGCAACAAAAACATAAACACACACACAATCAATAAAAAAAAAACTTTTCAGTAATATCAAAGTTTTATAAAAGTGTAAAAGAACAAAGCAAAATAGAAAAGACAGGTATGTTAACATATCAGAGAATCACATCACAATTCTGGTGATCAATTTACCCACTCCATTTCTCATGTTCATCATTTTTACTGTGCCGGAGCAACTCAGTTTTCCCTCACCCCGTCCCTGTGGCAAAACAAACACAACAAGATCGCAAACTTTCTCCAAATCCCAAACACACTGCATGTGCACAGGCCTAGAATCGCCTTGATATTAAATGAATCACAATTTCAAACGTTAAACAACTCAAGAGTTTGAAAGGTTTTCCTACTTCCCGTGTCGAAAAGACAAAAAAAAAAGATTTAAAGCCAAAAATCAAATCATATTCTGCGATTTAAAAAAAAAAAATCACGCCTTTTACAGCTGCACTCAGCGAAGGCCAGGGGTGTGTTTTCAAATTCACGCTAAACCAGGACCAAACTCTCTCCAACAGCTGAGAATGTTCCCTTTGTCCCGCTCCACGTCCCTCCTCCTCCCGTCCACACACCTACTGCTACATGTCCTCCTCTTCCTCCGTCACATTCACTGGCTCTCAACGGCAAATTCCCCAGAGTGCCTCTGGGCTTTTTGAAAAGAAACTCTATTGCTTTAATTGTCCCGCTGCCTGACTCCCCCCACCCACACTCACACCGTGTCTAAATATACATCCAAGAATTGATTGTGCTATTAACAAAAACATAGTACATGTCTATGTACAATATGTACAATCAGTTTGTCTGGCTGGGTTTGGGGTAGGGAGTGTTTATACATACATATATATATGTGTGTGTGTGTGTGTGTGTGTGTTTGGCTTAGAAGTTGAACAGGTCGATAAAGTCTTGAGGAGAGAGGGACATGGTGCAGCTCTCGGGGTTGTTGGCGGTGCAGGGATGGTTTGTGTCCTGGGAGCAGAAACAGAGACAGTGATCAGTGTTAAAGAGCTTTTTTTCTCCCCTGTGTTTTTCCTAATCCCGAGCAAAGCAAAGTCCTTGTTACATATTAGCTTCATCCAGATGCCATTTGAGAGAGAAGCTCTTAAAGGAACACTCCAATGTTTGGGGGAAAACACGCCTAACTCACCCAGACTGAGACAAGTTGTTAAATACTTAAGAGTTTCTGTAAGGTTTATTTTTTCACTTTCCTGGAGCTAGGCTAACGACTCCCATAGGCTTCAAGTCTTTATGCTAAGCTAACACAAAATGCTACCCATGAGAACCGAACCACTGGACATACAGAGGTGAAAATGGCATGAAACATCTCGTCTCAGTCGGGCTAAGTGATAACAAGAGTACTGTGCCCAACACGTTGGAGTGTTCCTTTCAGCATGCATGCTCGCGTACCTTCCAGAAGAGGATGTGGCAGTGTGTGCAGAAGTGCAGGGTGTCGCTGTACTGCTCTCTGTGAGGGTAGCAGCGGCTCAGCTTGAAGTACATCTTCTTCCACTCCAGGTGGCCCTTGTCTGACACCATCAGGCGCTTTCGGATCTGCGGAGGAGGAAAACAGAGAGAACCAGATGAGACAAGCGAGGACAGACATGATGTCAGATTTTTCCAACACCATTAGATAGAGAAGAGAAAAGAAAATCAATAGATATCAACTTTAACGTGTGCTTAATGCTCTACAAAGTATTAAAACGACTATCGGATTCAAGGATGGAAACTGAAAATTTTTAATATACAGTAAAACATTGGCACAAGTCAAACTGTGACAGGATCCAATGCAACCCCTTGAATGTAATGGATAGCACAGCCACATCGTCATAGTGACAGATAACGGGCAGATTGAGATAATCACAGCCTGAGTGACTCTAGCTTATGGGAAAGCTTCAGGATAACTTAGCTCAAAGCACATGACCATCTCGCCACTTTATCAGGTGATTGCTTTTCATTTGCAAGCACTGTGCTGCTTTATCACGGTGTCGGCATGCACACTATGCTGCCTCCTGTTTTCCAGTGCGGGGTTTTGTTTATCACAGATTCTTGACCTCAATATTGAGTGATTTAAGGACATGCACTCTTTTAGCCGTCTCAAGCATGTGCCATGTAGGTCACCTGACATCAGTGAGACTTGGAGATAACTTGTGGGCAAAGAGCAAGACAATTAACCAGGAGCGCATGGACATGTCGGTGTGTTTGTGTTAAGAGACAGAAAAAGAGTCTTCTCTGAATCCACTGCCTCTCTTTGCCCCTCTTGTAGCTGTCTGCATGTATTCAGTCATCCGTTTGTCTGTACATGCCTGTCTGTCGGTGAAGTGGTACTGGCAGAGTCTCTTCCAGAGCAGACGGTCCTCAGTGAGGGCGCCCAGGGTGGGACACACCTGGCCCAGGCTGACCAGGTCCCTGCCGTCCGACAGACACTGCATGATGTTCAGCTGCAGGCTGGCGGGCAGCTCGGTCAGCGTCATGCCTTTAGAGGTGGGCTGCAGGAAGGAGGAAGGCACAAAAACTGGGGTCACAAATACAATAAGTACAACTCCAGTTACTATGGTTCCATGTGCACCGTTATAATCTGTAATCCCCAACATAAAAATGTTCCTATTATTTTCTCTTATATTGTATTTCTTACATTGTAACTTAAACTAAATGTTTTATGAGCAAACTGGACAGTTACACCTCATAGGTCTTTATCCAATGAGCTTGTCAATATTTCTCACTTTTCTACACTGCAAAAATGCAAAATCTTACCAAGATTAAGTCTTATTTCAATTTGCTTGTTTCATTGGCAAAATTTGTCAGTGGAAAAAGTGAAAATTCACTTGAAATAAGTGAAAATTAGCTTGAAACAAGAAACAAATTTTGCCAATGAAACAAGCAAATTTTAACTTGAAACAAGTGAAAATTGTCTAAAAACAAGTTACTTCTGAGGTAATCTTGGCTTATTTTAAGGGTAATGAGATATTTTGACTAGAAATAAGACATTTTTGACTTGAAATAAGAGAAATAATCTTGGTAAGATTTTGAGTTTTTGCAGTATATACTTCTATGCTACTTTTATACTTCATGGAGAGATATTTTTAAGATAGTAAAATGAGGGGCTGTACTTAAAAGCCTTCTCAAGAACTTCCTAAGAAGTCTTGTGGCCATCTTCTCGATGTAGTTCTTTAAAAAAAAACACTTTTGTGAATCAAGCCCCTGCTCCTGTACAATACCCTTGGACAAACTCCTACCCTGTTGATCTGGATGCTGTCCAGCTGCTGCTGCCACTGCAGGATGTTCTCCATGCGGTGGACCCAGATGTTGATGTTCCCCACCAGGACGGACTTGCCCATGTCCTGGACGAGGGTACACAGGGACACGTAGAGCGTCTGCAGCAGCTCCTTGATGGGACGAACGTTCTGCTGGTCGTCCAGGACTGTGGACAAACCACAAGCAGCAGAGGAGGTCAGAACAGCGCTACATTACCAGTAGGTGATGATGATGACAAAGGTCACTGACTCAGGTAATTAATTTTCTGGGACTGATTGGTCCTGCTGGCTGGCACAAACAGATTACTTTAAAGTTCAAACCAACACAATCATGAATTCAAGATTAGGTTTTGTTGTTTTTGCTCTAGCCAATGCCTAAATTCCCAGGCAACACAAGATTAGTAGCAGACAGGCTGAAGAGTGAAATATTTATTATGAATCATTGAAAAGCGTATTATTAAGCCAAATGTTTTGGAGCTGCTCTGCTCTCGCCTTGTGCCGTTCATAATATTTGTCCAATACGTTTCATAACGGCACCTAAACAACCTGAATCTCTGTTTAGCGGAGGGAACATTTGGTTTACACTATCGCTTGCAGAGGGCTCTGGTGACTGTCAGTGTTTTCATGGTGCCATTAAATCACTAAATCCACTCCCCAGCCTGTCTTTAGATGTCGTCAGGGCTCATTTCCTTACCTGCTGGTACAAACAAACATATTTGTTATAGTACATGTGCCAACGAAGCAGGAAGGTTTTATCCATTTTGGAGGACATTACACGGCTATGCTCTACTTGTCTTAAGTACAAGCCCATTGTCTGTCTCTCCTAACACTCTCGTTACACCGCTTATGAGAGTACAAAATCCACATCTGAGTCGGGGCTGCAGAAATGTGGTCAGTGAACTGCATGTTGTGTATTTGAACTGACAAGAAAAGAAAATAACGTGTTGAAGTCACAGGCATGAAAGAATCTGTGTATCTTTGTGTGTGCGCGCGGGTTTCATGTGCACCAAAGAAAAACAGGCAAAGGAAAAATAACATTCTGAGAAACATTAGACAGCAAAGAGCGAGAGAGAGGAGGTCGGCCTCACCTTTCTGTACCACTCTCTCCAGGATATTCATGTAGTTTTTCTGCGCCACTCCGCTGAGCGAGGGGAGCTGGGACTTGGCGATAAGCTCCAGCAGCTAGAGTGGAGAAGGACAGAGATGGACAGAAAAGAGAAAGGGGAGAAGAAATGTTACATAAATTTCACCCTGTCAGCCTCTGAAAATCTCCGCTCCATTCCTTCATTATTTGCCAATTGTAATTCTGCATTCTTAAAGAGGCGCTCGCGTTCCGAACGATAAATGCTGTCTAGAAAAGCACAGGGCATATTTGGAGCCGTTCCACCGGGTCATTATTCTCAACAGAGGCCGGAGGTTGGATCCAAGGAACACATAACAGCATTCTTGGCAGAGTTCGGCCTCTTCAGGGAAGAAGCTACTAGAAAGGTGCTGGAAAACAACCTCTCAGGTTGTCAACAGCAACGTCGGCATCAACAAACTGTTTTAAATCATTTGACTCTTGATCCTTGTGACATTTGAATTATTCCGATCATTTGAGTGTCCGTGTGCTTGCGTGCCTGCGTGTGTTTGTGGCCCTTGGCCGGTGGGCAAGCAGCGGGCTCTGGGGTGGCATGTCTGGCATGCAACAACAGAGGCTGTGACATCATGGAGAAACTCAGCTCCGCCTTGCTCAATCCTTGAACCACAGCATGTGACCTTTGTCATCAGCCCAACATCAATACATCAGCTCACTGCGGGCTACTTTGCGGGTAAACTGTGGAACGAGCTGAAACCAAAAAGACACAGAGCAGCGTTCTCAGCCCAGATATGAGAATTAACATCTGGAACATGCACAACAGCAGAGAGCACGCACTGCATGTGCTTTCCTTTTTGAACTTTGTGAACTAGTGAAGTTGGTAAGTGGAAAATATATAAACTGACTACTGGAAATCTGCACCGAGGCAAGCATTCAACCAACTCTTAGATAAAAAGATACGGAGCTTTGGTGTGTTTAAATTACCCAACTTTAAAAGCCCAAGAAAATAACCCGTCTCCCTCATCCTCTGCCTCCCTGACCTCTTTACTCATTTCAAAAGTCTTCACTCCTTGTTCCTTTCCATTCTCTCCAGCTCCATCCATCCCTATAACCTAATCCCATACCCTCCTTCTTTTCACAGCCCATGAAGTACTCCTCTCTTTGTAGAGCAGCAGAGCAGAACAATATGCGTTTCTGTGTCTACTTTTAGCCCTCGCTGTTACCTAAAGTGCACTTCATAACTTGGCTCGCAGCTCTTGCCTTTGCACTAACACAACAACAGCATTAGGAGTACTACATCTTCTTGTTATTGTGTAATATCACTGATAAAAACCCGAGATAACTCCGATGTGTGTGTGCGAGTGTGTCTTTTGTTTTGTTTTTTTCTGAATATAACCTCTTTTTCTGTGGTCCGAGCACAGAGAGGGCAGCTTGTTGTCTCTCTGCGGGAGAATCTGATCTGTGTAACTGAGACAGAGTTAAATGAACCCGGCAAATGCCATCAGACACAACCGGTAAAGAGTGGTGACCTAGGACACCGTGTCCAGACCAGGCGCTAGTGTTACACAGCCATATTGTTCTTTGGGCTTACCACACTACACTGCACTCATAAGCTGGAGCCTGCACTGAAAGGTCAGCACAAAACTTTAACAGTGGCAACACATTTGTGCAAAAAGAATAATTCATCTAAGAGATGAAATAGCCCAGAAATGGATGTCTATTCTGATTTTTCAGGTACATTAATAAACACTATGAGATCAGATTCACCGGGTTTACCCGAGTCTTTATGAGTTTCTGGAAATAGATAAAAGGCAACAAAATAGTTATAAACACCGATACCCTGCAGCTGTGTTGGGCTGCCAAAAGGGAAAGGCAATCTGTCCGTCTCCACCTGACCAAGACTTAAGTGAAGAATAGCAGTTTACAATATGAGTGCAACTGTCCAGAGCGGGCGGAAAGAGAAAGAGAGGGGCAACGGAGGAGCGTAGTGCAAAAAGAAGACAGAGAGGGAAAAAAAAGAGAAGAGCAGCTTAGGAAAGAGGAGAGCGAGAAACAGAAGAGAGAAGACAGAGGAGGAGGGGGTCTGGGCCTCTAGGGGGGGTGGTCGCCTGACTCCCAGGTCTGGTTTCATAAACCCCTGCCGGGCAGTCGCACCTCACTGCACAGCTGTCAGCCCCCTTCACCGTCCCGGCACAGGAGAACAGAAAACAGGACAGGACGCTGGTTGGCCTATGGCTGAC
>OMLB01063767.1:41529-65819 GCA_900302555.1 Myripristis jacobus | reverse complement strand
TCCACCTCCATCTTCCCCAACACACACACACATACACAGACACACACACCCCACCCCTCCCGCCTCAAAAGAGAGCTCAAAGCACGACTGTAATTACAAGCAAACATACACCCTTTGCTCTGTCACACACCACCCGATCCATCCATGCCTGATTCTGACTCCATCTAGTGGGCCGGCAGGATTGAGCAAGGCTGGGATGTGGAGCTAGAGGGGGTGTGGACAAAAAGTTGGTGGGTGGGGGTTGCTTGCGATGGTTGGATAGATCATTCCCGGATTAATTAAGCTGGAGCGAGCTTTGTCATCTGCGGGCATTAGCCGGCACTGATGCTGCTGCAAGCTGGTGCTGGCTATGGTCGGCGGTTATGAACAGCTGATGTTTGTATGGTGCTGGCTACGTGGGGCTGCATGATGTTGACATTACTGGCAGATTGAGATACAGTATATGCAATTCTGGCAGTTATTTGCAATATGAATATGAATGAATATGATTAGATTCATGGTGAAAATGTGAACAACTTGACAAATTGATAGTAAATTGATAGCGGGCTAATGCTTTTCTCCTCAGGCTCAGACATAAATCAAATGTCATTTGGATTCTTAATGCAGCCAGATGGTATGTACTTAAGTCTTTGTGTTCTGCCAACTGATGTTGATTATAAGCCTGTTTTATACTGAGTGTGTGCATGTGTGTATGTGTATGCATGTGTTTGGGTGAAACAGAAAAAGAGGAGAATACTACAGTAAGTTTTACTTTGAAAGCTTTTACAGTAGTTCCAGAGTTCTTTATGCAGAAGAGGCACTTTTGCAGGCTTGGAGGGCTTGCTGCAAGAATATTAATACAGCTACAAAGATTCAGCTCCTCAAAATCCACAAACATACCCTGGTATCTTATTCTTTTTATCCTCAGGTAGCAAGTTCCCAAACCTGGCACACATTGTGACTTTTTGATGTACAGCAGGGTGTAAAAACACAAGGCAGCAGTATACACAGTACATAAATCCAATCTAACACATATCCCATTTCTCCGTCCAGCGCTGGAGCCATTCTCTACTGTACACAGACCTCTGTTTTTTACAAGGCAAAGAAAAACGCTGTGGTTTATGCTGACCCAGGTCTGATCAGAAATGATGTATGGCAGGCACAACTAGCAGAGAACTATAATCGCCTGCCCCAGGCTTTTAATACTTTCTCCCTTTCAATTCAGAGGTCAATTACCGGCAGGTTAAAGACATCATTAAACTGGTGTTTCCTGAAGTGCCTCTTGCTCCCTGTCAAAATAACTTATGATGCATTGACAGGATTGATTTTAAATGGAGACCAACAGCATGCCCTGAAAGCCTGTGGACTCGCAGCACAGGCATCTATTTTCATTATGCATCATGTCGCATCGCCAACAAATCTTTCTTTCTCCTTGGCCTGAACATTGGTGATTTGTCATAGTGCCTTTTTTTCCTGTTTTCTTTCATACATTTTTCACAATCCACAGGCTCATTGGTGGACTAGGCTGAAATTCAACTGGCACAGAGTCTTTCCTTTAGATGAAGGTTCCCTGCCCAATTATCTGTTTGGTTGTATGTGTGCATCGCTCTCTCTCTCTCTCTCTCTCTCTCTTTCTGTGTGTGCGTATGTGTGTGGCTGTGCCTGTGTGAGTCCTTGTAGAGTAACAAGACAAGCCGCCAGAGGCCTATCTATATGCAGACCTGTCTGTGTAATGATGAGGTCAGCCATGATGACCTGGCCATGGACATCACACCTATGGCAAGCTGTTTGAGCAGGTGTCGTGCTCCTCTTTCTCTTCATCTATTACTATTCGCTGCTTATGGTGCCTCTCAGCCTCCACCATACAGTCGGTCAACAAACCCGTTTTATTTTTTTACTGTTTAGAAGCCCAGTGTTGCATCTTAAATTACAGCTACTGCGCTGTCATTTTAGGTTTATGCTTTTAAAATGCTTAAGACCCCCGCCAGCCCTTTTTCATAAGCCCACCAATGCTCAGCTTTTGCCTTCCCTACGTGAAAACTTAATAGATTCACCTGGAGCGATTTGCTTTCAAAATAAAATCTAAGGCAATCTATGGGTGATTGTGCTTGGAGTGTTAGCTAATGCCAAAAATGATCAAGCAGTGTCTCACCTTAAGAGCAGTTGGCTTAAACAGAAAACAGATGTTATTTGATAATAATTGCATACATTTTGGAATCTAGTAGAATAAATTATGTTTTATGGCGGTAATGGACAATTATGATTAATGTCGGTGTAAGATTCAACTTTGGTGCCACGCTTGGGAGTTTCCCTTTTCTTTATCTGATCTGGGTGGATCCCGTCCTCATTAAAATGGCCATGCGTGGCAAGGCATGCTGGGAGCTGCTCCGATGGCAACCATAGATGCTTGACACTAGTGATGTAGAATAGGGCTTAATGAATTCACAGAACAAAGTGAGTGAGATTAGAGAGCGGGAGAGAAAAAAGAGAGAGCGTGAGAGAGAGAGGGAGAGAGGGAGAAAAAGAGAGTTGGGTCGGTCAAGGGAGCAGAAAGCTGGGGTTATTACAGAGAGGGATGAAATGCTATTGTTCCCCACTTCCTCCTGGGAGTTTTTGTCTCTTTGTGAAGCTATGCCAGATCGCTGAGCCAAAACGTGTGTTGTGGGGGCGAGTGTGTGTGCCTGTGTGTTCATGTGTATGTGTGTGTGTGTGTGTGTAGGCCCTGTGTGACAGAGACAGCAAGAGGGAGAGAGAGGGAGAGAGATTGAGAGAGGAAGAGAGAGGGAGAGAGAGAGAGAGAAAATGTGTCTGTTAAAATGTGAGAGTGAGATAAAGAAATTTTGAGGGTAGAATAGTTCCTCTGTGTGTGTGTGTGTGTGTGTGTGAGTGTGTGTCAGAGGACAACCTTAATTATACTTGCACAGCAGCACAAAGCTCAAACTCGAGCCAAGCCAAGCCATGCTGAACTAGACTAAACCAAGCTTGGGTATCCGCCGTTCAACATGCTTTGCACTTAAGCCCTGGCTAATTGGGCCAAAGGCAAGCAAAAGCCCCTCTCCAGCTGTGACGGGCACTGGACTGGGAAGGGAGAGAGATACATCCAAGACGAGAAGAGAGAGAGAACCGAGTTTTTTTTTCTCTCTCCATCCATTTACATGAGCCCCCGTTGGATCAATACCATTTTGTATTCTTCCGTTTTTACATTCTGTCCATCCTGCATGCACCGCCTTTTTTTATTGGCTCGGCTGGTAGGAGCCCCAGATGTTGCCTTCGCCCGGTTGCTCTCTCCGAGCTAAAGCGATGTCTAGGGACTATCAACGACTCGGCAATCTGGCTCGCTAAGTGGGAGGGCACCAGAGAAAGGCCTGCATTGGTTATTGCAACGTGCATTTCTGCCAGTCTGTCAATTTAAAGATAGGGATTGGATGAGCTGAGTCTGCCTCCCAGCTGTTTTAAGCAGCAGGGGGCCCCCTAGCCTTGCCACAGGGATGGCAGAGGATAGGATGCAACATAATTACATGTATGCCCTGCACTACCATGGATTTCACTCTCTCCTCATATTTTACTAGCTGTTTGTGACCCTGTTTCTCATCTGCCTTTGACCCTGTTTTTCTATTTCTTACTGTTGCTGCAGGAAAGCACTTGTGTGTTTTGCAGTGGATGTGAAAAACTTACAAGTAAATGATGTGTTTATCTAGTACTCAGTATTACATCATAGAGAGTGGCTAACCCTAACATGGTCATTTTAGAATAATGAAAGAGGGGGGAAAAATACACCCAGATACTGAAGATACAGGGAGGCAGTGTTACAGCTGATTGCATGTTGTGGAAGTGTGTGTGTATGCATATGTGCATGTGTGTGTATGTGTGTGTGTGTGTCGTAGTGGTTGTGGTGGTGTTGGGGAAAGGGCGGGGGGTGATGAGGCTGTGCCCCTAAGGCTAATCTTCAGCATGCAGACAGACAGGCTGACAAATACACACACACACACACACACACAAGCGTGCGCAAACACGCACACATGCACATACGCGTGCGCGCGCACGCACACACATATGTATTCACTGCAGGCCCCCTGCTCCTCACTGGCTGAGTGACAGCACGACTACTGCATGCAGTCTCTCCATTATTCAACAGTATTAGAGGGAGAGAGGAGAGAGCGCAGATGAGAAGACACAGAAAGAGAGAGGGGAGGAGAGGACTAGGTTGCTTAGTCTTGCATATGATGTTAGATGCCAGATGTGTGTTTTAGGAATAATGGGAGAATCAGTCTACGTGGATTGAAGATGTCATTTGTTTTTGCAAAACAGACATGATAGAGGGAGCACCGGAACAGGGAGAGGCCGATGAAAAAGAGAAGGAGGGGTGCAAAGACAGACCAAAACAATACAAAGAGAGGGGCGGCATCACTCACAAATCTCGAGGTAAATGGCCGTAATGGTTAGGGAAGTGTTGTGTATATTAAAAGAGGTGTGAGCTTGACATGCCTATGCACAAATGTGCTACATACATCACTCTGTCAACATCAATCTGCCTGTGGTCTGAAGGGAAGCTACTTATGAGTCATCTCTGGGCTTTTTGACTCAGGATATACTCAGAGCAGGAGAGGAGACTTGGACACACTGACTATAATGAGAAAAATAAAGAAAAAACACAGCATTGGCTCCCATCTGATATCCTGTTTCAAATGAAAGATAAGCCAGGGTGATACCCTCCTCCGCCGGTGATCCAGGTGATTAAAAACTTGTTTTGATGAGTAGCCACCAGATAAGCGTTTGTATTCCCACCTCGGGGGTAACATGGTCATATGTCTGTTCAAGCTCCTTTTGATGTGGTTTCTTTCCTAAGGGGTAGGCTGATAGCAGCATGTCCAGGTTCTGTGCAGAGGAGGCGTTGACATTGTAAACCATTTACACTGAAAACCACTAATCATGGTTAAGGCAGCAGCGGTTTTAAACCTCAGTGTGTATTGTGTGCTACTTGTAAATTGGAACTCAAAAAGCATGGCTTTGCAGAACTTTGCAATGCTCAGCAGCTCCTTGACAGCATTACATTACAAAAAGTATGAGCTACATCGTGTTTCTCACCATTCAACAGCGATGTGGACCTTGTTGTCACTAGTTCCCCTGTAGCAGCTATTACAATAGACTCATCCCCAAGAGGAAGTTAGGACCTTTCCTTTGCCTCTTTCCTTTACAGATCCACTGTCCAAACCTTCTGGGTTTCTCAGATTAGCTAAGGTAGGTCAGTTAGGGTAAGAAAGAAAGATGGATAGATATGCCAGCTTAGGAAAAAGTGTGATTCCAATCATTTTTAGTGTTATACAAGTATTTAACATTTGTATTGCCATCAACATTCCACATGTTGTTATGAAATGTTGTCTGTTACTTGTCTTATTGCTGCCTGGTGGTCACTGATTATCACAGTGGTGACAAATCCTGCAATTGGGACTGATGGTGTTTGAGTATGTATGATGCGTCGCACAATTGATTCCATTCATCCATCCATGCCAGGCCTTAACCGAGTGCCCACCATGGGTTCCCCTCTAGCGCTGCGGAAGGGGAACACTTTGGCAGGCGAGTTGGCGCTCATGCAGTAGCCTGGGACTCACCTGGGCTGGAGCTCACATAGAGCCAGACGCTACTTGGATGGTGTGGAAACTAGATAAGGACATCAAAACATGTTATCAGAGCATGCCGCATCTGACGATTGTCGAATACAGGATTTGAAAACAGATTAGCAGCTGGTGAAGGCACCATTGCAGGCTGGAAGCATCAAAATTCCCTTGAGGATGTGTAGATTACTGTGTTTACTATGCTTTAACATTTAAGGAACAGTGCTTACTCTACATTATAGGTTCAGGTACATCATCCTTTTCCCCCAAATTGAACATGGGATCACTATTTACCATTTATAGCAGTTTAGACTGTGTAAATTTAAGTATTCAGAGCTCTCTTAGATTGTGGACAAGGTCACACATGTTCACACAGACATGCATTTCCTTCAAAAGAGTGTAAATGTCCAGGAATGTTAAATGTCAACATCTACCAAACTTATTATAGGAAATGGCCCTTTAAGAGACATTCTCATTATTAGTTCTTGCTCTTGTTTATCTTCTTTTCCATATTCAGTGTATTCGCCTCATTATTCTCCCATTTAGCTCCATAAAACAACCACAAACCATTTATACTGAACAATGTTAGACTGGAATAGGCTTTTGTGTTTCTGAAAGGCCGGTCTGTAATTGTGTATAATTGAGAACACTGTACACAATACATTTGTGTGATTTCATATTAGTCCCCTTGAATACATAAAGCTGAGTCTGAGTGGTTTAGATTGGATCGCAACAATAAGCCCTACTCTACCGCACTGTAATTATGCAAATGCAATGCATGTTTCAATCAAATCGTGTACATAAAGCACACTCGTAATGATTGGAATTAATCATAAGTCAGTTAAGAATACAAATGTTTGATAGCAGTGAAGAACAGTTTTGGGTGATGTTATGAGGAACAGTTTGCCTGGTATAATCAAAGAAACAAAACAATGTGAACAAAATCACTTAACAACTTCTTATCACCTTATCTAATGAAAACTTGAATGCACCAGAAAATAAACTGTGTTGACGTGACATGAAAATAACGTACCCATTTTGACTTCCATACATCCCACAGTATGACAAAATAACACAATATCAAGCCTCAGCTCCAATAAGCGGGTGAAGTCCATGCCTAAAGTGTTGATGATAGCCTGCATTTGTCTCCGTCCCCAGCATAATCTTTGGGAAAGGTGGCACATACACAAAAACCACCATCTATAAAGTGTTGAACAACGCCACGCGCAAGCTGTTCCATCAAGACCAGCAAGCTGTTGTCATGGCTAAGACATGAAAGGCGGCACTCTCAGAGGAAAACAAGCTATTCACCTACGTCTGGTAAGCAGGAATGATGAGCCTTGGCCCAGAAGCCCAGTGTGTGGCTCAAGCTAATGGGACTGCCCAATGGGACATCAGGAACAATGCAAATGCTAATTGATATGCATTAATATTAATTTATGTTTATACTGTTATTTATGTCTGTGTTGATGGCGGAGGACGCCAGCTGTTCACTTATAAGCAGCATACAATGATGTGGATTGTCCTAAAGCTAAAATATGGATGAGATGTATTAATTTAGCCAACTGGTACCTGCACTGGCTATTCAAAAGTCCATATGATGAGCAGTGCTTTGTGTGTGTGTGTGGGTGCTATAGAGGCCCAATTTTAAAAGAACATCCTCAGTGATTAACAGTTTTTTAAGTTTTCTTTGTGATTGCTCACAAAAGTCAAGGGAACACTTTATCTGGACTGGTTTTAATATTAAGCTTAGTATCAACTTTGTATTAGCTGAGTTTCACAATGGAGGCAATGTAGTTACTTGTGACTTCATAACAACCTGCTTGGTATAAATACTCAATATAATTTAAGAGCTTTGTGAGACACAGCCTATGCATTTGTGTCCTCTGTCGTGGACATTAAGGACTGGTGGCTGTATCTTCCAATCCACATGCTACCATGAAAATCCCTGCTGTGTCGTAAACAGTGCAGCCAAAGCTTTACAATGACATCACATATCTGGGGGTCAGACCTTGAGAAGTTGAAATGCAGGATTCAAAACATGGCTTACAGCTGGATATAATTATTTCGGGGGAAAAGATTGTTAAGTCTTAAAAATATCACATTACATTATTAAAGTCTAATATTTTGACTTTCTTTTCTTCTATGGTAGAGCCCAATGAACATTTACAGTCATTTTTTAGCAAACCTTTTTTAAAGCATGAAATGCAAGCCCATTTTATGATGTCAGCTGTAGTGGGGTTTTTTTTCTGATTTGACCATTTTCACATGGAGCTCAGGGCTCACTCCCATGGGTTTTAATGGAAGATTTCAGCGGGGATAATTAGCAATCACACCATACATGCACACATACACACGCACACACACACATCTCCACTTTGGACACACACAGCAACACAAATGCAAGCACCAGCAAGGCTGGTTTTACCTGGTTTTACCTGGACACACAAATAAAGCGTGAACAAATAAACTGTTACCAAGTAGGGTTACATACCAAGCTGATACTAAAGTGAACAGATCTGGCTTCTGTAGATAATTCAGCTGTGAAGTGTAGTGCCTCAACCACAGCCAGCTGCATGCTGGGGTGGCTGTGGTTAATGTAAGCAAACTTCATTGAGGTTCTTTACTAATGTCAAATGAAAATAGTGGAGGAGGAGGAGGAGGAGGAAGAGCATTTCAACAGCCTGACCCTCAGGGAGGAATTAGAGTAAATCCTACATTCCTTCCTTGCTATCTTATCTTACATGTTTCCCCTGTAACCTGATCTGGTGTCACCTTAAATCCAATATCGTATACCCTGCCACACATATCATACAACTGCCAATTTGAGACCCTGTATAGGCAGCTCTGCTTCATCATAATCATTTAATCCAATACTATGTGCCTATTGCAGAACATGAATTCTTCCAAGGGCAAAGTAGTTTTAAATTTGCCAAGTTGTAGGGGGGAGTCAGCGCATATAGTTGTCAACATTTGCTGGCATTTTTTATTTTTTTTTTGTAATTCTGCTGTTCAGTTTTCATAATTAAATTGTGAGAAAGCGGTACATATCAAAAAAGTTAACGTTGCATAACCGTGATTCATGACAGACATTACAAAAAAAGCATTACCATATACCAAGGTGTTCATAACCAAAAGCTGTCGAGTCTTGCTGACTGATCAAGCAATTAAATATCAAAATGGCAAATATAAGATTAGTAATGACCATCCCTCTGTTGCCATCCACCACTGAGCACAGGTCTGTCTCTGACACATTTTTCCTAATGAAAAGCAGAGCAGTGCCATTTCAAACACATCTCCTCCCCCAGCTCACACTGGGGGAGTTGTGATTGGGTGACACATCACCAGTGTCTCAACTCCTGATGTGTAATTTATGGAAAAAGCAGAAAGCCTTTTTGCGCCCAGGTTTCTAGCTGTGTGTACTAATCAAAAGATGTGCAGTGGCAGAAGGGAAATGGACGAGGCACTTGATGTTTTGTCAGCTGGAGTGGCACTGGGAGACATGGGAAAGCTGTACTATTCATCACTGAGATTTTTATCAAAGAGAAAATACACAGGTGTTCCAGTGGTTAGGAGATAGAGGACCAAGAGAGAAAGACAGACAGACACTAGGACAGAGTGTGCCTGTGTGTGTGTGTGTGTGTGTGTGTGTGTGTGTGTGTGTGTGTGTGTGTGCATTACATAAATGAAAGTTAGAAGTTGGTAAGTTTTGCTCGAGTCTGGTCGAGTGATAGATATGGTTCAACACGGGTTGAAGCAGCACTTTAATCAACTGTGATGCCCAGATATGGACATGCGCTTCAACGCCTTTATGAGTCACCTGCAATAACAAAAAGGGATGATGACTCATTGATTTTCATCAGTACATGAATCAAGGACAGTCATTTGAGTTGGTGTTGTATTTAATTGAGAGTCAGATGATGTGTTTCCATTCACAGTGGAATCAAACTGAGGAGAGAAAGAAAATGAAAGCATGTGAAAAATATTTCACATGCTGACTAATATACAATACTGAAATATCTTTCGGAATGGGTTTGTGTAGTTTTATATATTTTTCTTGTGCCCAGTCCCAGGCAAAATTTAATGAAACAAGCACACTATCTTTAAGAAGTAATCCCTGCTCAAAAAGTGTGAGAAATACACTTTCTACCAGGAGAGGATTATATGAAGGAAGTGAGAATAGGAAGAGGCAGCAGTCTGACAGTGAAACTGTATGGCAGAAAGTAAAGGCATGTGATCAGGGTGATGGATAGTTCATACACGTCTGTTCAACTCTTTAATTCCCAACTCAGATGAAGAAAAAGTTTTTCTTATTTACCCTGACCAAAAATTTACCTTAAATCAAATTGTTTTCGCTGCCTAAGCCTAACCGTCAGGCAACCTTTTCATGTGACAAACAGGAGAAAATTATGTGTCCAATTCATGCCATTGTCACATAATCCAATTTGTGTTACTGTCACACAATTCAGTTTGCAGTGGAGGAATGTAAATGCTTATAGCATTCGTGTCCGCAACACGTAATCTGTGTTTGTGCTCATTTCAGAAAATTTGTTATGAGACTGTGAGGTTTGCTTTTAAGAACCTTTACTCTAAGCAGTCTTTTCTCTGTTTCATCTATTTTAAAGAATATATATATGTGGAAATGATGTTAGAGATTGCCTCAAGGTTGATATGAAACACATGTCCCCGCACTTCTGAAATTTCCAATCCCTGCTACAAGAAGACAACTCTATCACTAATCCCCCAACCAATGGCCAACTGTTTAAATGATGATACCTATTAGAGACATACCTGGGGGATAGTATTGACTTGAGTTAGACTTAAGCCCAGTTAGATATTTATCCTCGCAGATACAAACAGATGAGCTCACTCACAAGTATTTCATTAGAAACATGGATGTTCATGGATCTTTCAGTTTACCCAAACTATTCTTAAAACCGGCTGCTCTGAAATCAATGCCCCTAATAAATAGCAGCTTACAAACCCTGACCTCAAGGTCTTTGGCTGATGAGTGCATTTGTCTGAGTGAGGGGGCAGACTATAGGAAAACCTAATCTAGCTATCATCATCAGTGTGCGGAATCAGATTGAGAAAGTGAGTGAGAGAGACAGAGAGAGGGCGAAAATGAAGAGGGATGACCGTGGGTATTTTGGTCATTATTTACTCCAACGCCAAATCACGAAAGAGAGATGAATGCTTTCATGGTACAGCGACCATGGATAATAGAACACTTTCTTTTCATGCTCCCGTCATGTCAACCGAAATATACAGCACGGACAACAGTTTGCAGCGCGGAGATAATGAAATCAACGCTGTATAGGTTTAGCAGATTTCAAAATGAAAATTGGCTGTATCTCCAATCTCCCTTCAAGGTAACATCAGTGGAATATGTTTGAGGATGTGCCAAAAATCTGATGCAGCAAAAAGCAGCAGAGAGTTTAAATCTAATCCTGGTGGACCTCTTCCCTTAAAATTTTCCTGTCAGCTTTAATAAATACTTTCTTCTCACTGCTTCAGCCAGTTTGTCAGTGGTTTAGTATAAGTTTGTGTTAAATAATCACTTTACCTGAACTATATTCCAAGTGAGTTCTCTGCAAGGATGTAATACAGCATGGCCTTTAAAGTGCTGGACAACTCATACGGGTAAAATATGTACAAGTAAACTTCAAACTTCAAAGTTTCTGTTAAAATTAAGGCTCAACTTTCTCCTAGACTTCCTACCAGACCTAGTTTGCTCCCTCAGCAGCTCTTACATTAAGAGCATATAGAAATATTTTTTTTGCCTCCTCTCATTTCCCAGTTCTGCACTGATACAAAAACTCAAAAAACTCTCTCCATTGGGGTTTTGAAGAGAATGCAGTCCCATTCTGGCAATTCTTATGTCTCATACTGGCAGTATATCGACCCAGACATCTACTAAATAGTGTTTTACATCTAATGAATTGTGTTTACAAAATGAAAACTCTTTGAGACTTCAGTTTCTCCCCGTCATAATATATCAGTAAGTGTCATTCCTTTTTACAGAAGTAAGCTGATGTTTATAATAAAATACCATGTTTATCATATTTTTGATTGCCTTTTTATAGTTTGTCATTTTCTCTGCTTTTGAATATTTTTGCCACTTTTTAACCGCTCTTACAGCAATTTTCTACTCAATAACCTGTCACAACACATGCACTCTCTGCTGTGTTTCCTCATGCATTAACCCCGGTGAATAGCTTTGGCAGTTAAAACAAGTCTATTCCTTTTAAAGAATAGATTTTTATACTGTGAGCACATTGTGTTGTGCCTTTCACCTTGGCTATTCTATGATATTTTTGTCTTAATCTGTGACACTGGTGGATGCAATGCGTTATCTACATTACCACACTTACCCAGAAATGATTTTCTTTATGATTCAATAATGACAGATTTTGACAGAAACCTTTGGATACCCCCTCTTGTCCATGAAAGGAGGACTGTTACTATTTAGGAGCTGTTATAAGGCAGGATTATCCACACAGGCAGCTGAAGAGGAAAACTGAAGTCACAACAGTTGTCTGCCAAATCGATGAATATATGTGCATCTTCTTTATCCCAGTGTTACGTAATTACCTCTTATATTATACTGTAGCTGCGAGATGTGGACAAACACCCTGCTACAATTACAAAGATGGCAACAGATTATGAAATTCCATGTAAACAATCACACTGGCATATCTTTACTGGATAACTACAATATTCCAGTAGATGAGGTTATGGAGGCAGACAGATCATCTAACCCCAGAGAATTTAGTTGGGGAAAGATGCCACCCATTTTCTCTGCACAAAAAAAACCAAGTTCAATTTACAGGCTCCCGGGGATTATAAAATGCAACATAAACACACATGTTATCGGTCAGGAGATTGTCTCCAAAATTTAAATTGATATCTTGCAGAAGCGTCCTTTCTGATATCTGCCACTGACACTGGCTTACCCCAGTACATGGTGTTTTATTCATAAACATAACATGGACAACCACATTGTACAATAATGGCAACAACAGCATTTTTAGTGAAGAAATACCATACAGACATAACGAAATTGTGTTTCACATTTGAATTGTTTTGGAATACAGTACACGGGAGTTGTGGGATAAGTGCAACGCAAAACCACAATTCTGCTTTGTCAATAGACTGGAACAGAGTGGCAAAATGCAGGGACACAGGCAAGCATGATGAGATGAGGAAAATCATTAGGAATAATAATGATCCTTTGATCCTCACCTGAAAACAGTCAACAGAGCATCCTGGTCCTGGTCTGCTATCATCAGTGAAAGGTTTTCAGTGCCTTGTCATTCTGTTTTTTTTTTTGTTTGTTTGTTAATGTAAAGGCTTTATGTTGCTAGTTTGCACAATCTTTGGAAAAAACTCTGGGAAACACTGGAAAAAGTCCCATTTATCTACTTGTTTTGAATTGATGGTATGTGTTTTAATAAAAAAAAAAAAATCATGATAATAATAAAACAATGAATGCAAAATCAGTTAAAAGTTTCAAATCAAACTGTGAAACAAACTGAACTGCGGCCAAAAGTCAAAACTGAAAAAAGTGAGGCAATAGCCTGCTCAGGGTTACCTGTTCAGAGCAGAGCACTTGGAGTTGCACATTCATTTTGAAAGGATTACAACTGATGGAATAACAAATATTACAACCCTGCCTCTTCCAACCATCTCAGGGTTTCCATGCCAGTGGTGAAAAACACGAGACCTGGATCACAAATTAAAAGTGTCTTCCTGTCCAGATTTTCTGCCAACTTTCACACACTTGGAGTTTGTTTAATGCATGTTCCTTTGCATATCACTAAATGAGTAGGCATTTCCAGCAGCTGTCAGCTTACCTCCTTAGTCATCATAGCAATCTCCTTTTATTGTAATGTGTAAGCCCTGAGATATGCCCTACATCTTCCCTCAGGTACCTCTCACACTCACTCAGTCATTTAGCCCCCTCCCCTGCTCCCCTCCCCTTTCTGTATCCCATTCATCTAGCTGGGTAATCAAGTGTTTGCAGAGGAATGACTTTCATGATTTGGATGAATTTTGAAAGATAAATCTATTTTCAAAGTTTAATATTTAAGAGAAGAGCGAATGCAGGGCATCGCTGAATAATGCATTGGGTTATTTAGAGTTAGAGAGCGAGAGAGAGAGAGAGAGAGAGAGAGAGAGTCTGGATTGGCTCTGAGCCGGAGGATATGAGAGCTTCAAATCAGTCAGCTAATGAAAAGGAGACATATTCCTCTGCCCTCTTGTCGGAATTTCATAACTCAGACACGCGCCTCATCGCTCTCAGCGCATACAAACACACACACACACACACACACACACACTCTCCCTATCTTGTGTTCCCTCTCGCTCTCTCTCTCTCTCTCTTTCTCTCTGTCTCCCTCACTCACACACACACATGCATACTAGCCTATAGGCCAGGATGATGTTTCCACTGCACCTGACTGCTCTCATTTAAATTAACTTCTTTTCAAATTTGTTATTTCATGGGAAAGTGACTTGATTTGGAAATAAACTGCGCACCACCACAAAGTCTAATTTGCCTTCATGCTACCATTTAGGGCCTGGTTACCAAATGACTATCCAAAATGGTTTACTATTTCACATTTCACAGAGTCTGTTATGATGAGTAAGTTGAGGAGTAAGTTGAGGAAAACTGGATGATTCATCTGTGGAGTAAACTGCTTGTTGCTGCGGCCACTGTGCAGAGTATGCTGTGGAAAACAACATCATAATAGCAGCCCATATAGAGTGTTAAGGCATGTTGGATGAAAGAGTACATCAAATGGCATACACAATATTGTCGAATTATCCTCATTACAGCTCTTACACTCCTCATTTCTCTGAAAAATATGTAATTGTCATATCAATATCAGGCCTGGTTTTGTTCCTCAGCATGTATCTCTTCTCTCATCTCTCATCTCTCTTCTCTCCCTCCACATTTCTTGGCTGATGCCGATGTACACTAAGATCTCTAATTGTTGCTGTTTCTTTAGACTTCCTTGATGAGGCGTGCATGGTGCAGAAAAAAAAAAGTCTGGAACGAAAGAGGAGGGAGTGAGGACAAGTCCCCAGAAAATTAGTCAATTGTGTTTTAATTGCTTTGCCTCTGCGGTGGCACCTGTACTGCTCCTCTCCTTTTTCTTCCTCTTCCCCTCCCTCCTTATACTGGGGGAGTGAATAAAAGCAGAAAAACAACGTATTTTCATCCCTTCTTTTCTGTCCTTTGCATGCGGCAGTAAACGCAGTTGAATAGATTTTATTCACCATAACGTTACAGGCTCCGTGTGTGCATGTATGTGTGTGTGGATGTGTGGATGCACACGGTACAATTTGTCCAGCTAAGATAACAAACACGGCATCCTGCTAGCCTAGTTTCCCTGGGGTTGTCCATTTTGAACTTTATGTCCTTGGTCTCTGTGTGTAAGTGATGTCCACTGATGTTGCTCAGGCTATGGCCTTTAGAAGAATCAATACGGACCATGGGAAATCCTGCAGGGAAAATGTTGCTGTCTTGGGGAAGAAAAAATGGGAACAAGCGATGATTTGATAGGTAGGTGTCAGGGTGTGCATGGCTTATCCATTTGTGTGTGCCTGTTGGGAGACAGTTGCACAGTCACAATATCTGAAATGTGGCTGTACCATTAATGCATCATTATCTGGAGTTCATCTTGAAATGTTTTTGCCTTTGCAGCGCCAGAACAATGTGTAGCAAGGAATCAGTGAGCCTTCCAAGTCGGTCAGTTTTGAAAGAAAAAAAAATAAAAGGTGCTTGTTTTTTGTTTTCTCTTTTCATTTAATTCTATGACACAGACAATGAGCTAGGTGCTTATTTTTTTTCCATACATTAATTGTGTATTTGATTTGGCATTATCCATGATCACTACTATCATGCATGCGCCTGCAGACACACATGCATGCATCTTGTGTCTGTGACTGTCTGTGCTCGTGCACCCAGTCTGCAGATAGCAAAAACACATACAGATTGTTGCCCTCCCAGCTTGACTGATCAGGAGGTCCCTGGTGGATGCAGCTAGATAAAATGAAGAGGAGGATATAAGGGAGTGGGAGTTAGGCTGGCTGCCGATGGATTAGCAGCCATGTTTACATAGCAGCTGATTTAGTCTGCTGGAGCTGCCCAAGGATGATTTATTGATACTCAAGGTGATGGGGAGAGTATTAGAAAGTGAGATACAGAAGAGAGAGAGAGAGAAGAGAGATGAGGTAGGGGGGAGCCAGGTATGCAGATGTGCATGTGTGTGTGTGTGTGTGTGTGTGTGTGTGTGTGTGTGCATGATATAAATAAACCAGTGAGAGGGATAATACAAAAGAGCCTACATGTCTGAATCTGTGCGATTCACATTTTGAGATTGTTCGGATGCATTTCTTCTTGCATTCCTGCAGCCATGTTTTATGTTCACAGTGTGAGGAAGGCTGAATGTGTTGGTGAGAGTGTTTCCGTGTGTGTGTATGTGTGTGTGTGTGTGTGGGTGTAGGTACGTGTGCATTTCTTGGTGCATGTATGCCTAAAGAGACAGCTCCTTGCACCTCTGCAGCAGGAGACACAGGGGCTCTAGAGGAGATGATTGGGGGGGGGAAGTCAACCCAGATCTGTCATAAATACATCGTATTACCCATCATTCAGTGCAGCGGTGCCTCCGGGGTGAGCTGAGCAAGAGAGGGATGATGGGGGAGGATGAATGGAGCGAGTGAAGGTGCAGCACACTTCTTAGGGCCTCATCCTGCCATCCTGACTTCTGACGGCTGACCTCATTGTGTGGAGCAGATGATGGGCTTTTACAGCACGTCACACACAGAGAATGGAGAAATGGAGAAAAGTGGCTGGTGTGATGTAAGCCGCAATAGAGGAATGTGGAGTAGAATAGAAAGTTGACTTCTGAGTGTTGTACAAAGAAAGGAGCCAGCGATCTGTGTTTTGTAAAGAACCGCCAATCAAAATGGTCCTTCGGCAGCTCTGGTGCAGCATAACCTCAAAGGTGTTCAACATAAAAAAAAAAAAAAAAAACATGATCTGCCACTGCTTTTGATTTGGTCAAAGTTGGTATCGGACAGGCTCTGATTCAAACTACCAAACAAATGTGCAAGCGAATTCTAACATGCTAATGTTTGAGCGTGGTACCAAGCTAATTCTAACACACAGCTAATCCAATTAGGCTATCTACCTAAGATACTCTGGCATAGCTTTAAATGCCTGCTTTAAGCTTCGTCGACGGGTGCCTAATTCATCAACCATCTTTACCCTCCCTGATGAAGTTCCTTTAATCCATAGATCACCGGTTACTCTATTTCCCAGACAAAACATGACCTTGTGGCTCCAGGACCTGTTATTTGAAGCTTTCCAGCAGAATTTCAGGGGCAGGACCGCACCTCAACCACACCTCTTCCTTCCATAAATACCCACCCAACGCTCTCCTACTCCTTCGCTCTTGTAGTCTGCCTCGTATTTCTCTCTTCTCCTCTTGCTCCTCTCTCTTTCTCTCTCTTTCCTACATGGGGTCTGTTGTGTGCGGGTGCTATGGTGGATTCCCATAAGCTTCCCCACACACACAGTCAGCAATCCAGAACTACAAGCAAGTTCAAGCCTCAAACAACCGTCATCTCATCAATAAATCATTTAATTGCCTCCTGTTGATGGTGTGGTCGTTGCCAGTGAAACAATGTCTCTCTGTCTTAGGGCTGACAGTACCTGCTGGACTGCCTCTCTATGCTGCCTCCCTCTCTGCCCTGCTGCCATAGCAGTGTCTGTGACTCACAATAATCAATTGAGCAATAGCTAAATAAACTGACAAAGCAGTAATCAATTAAAGAGTCATTAAATAAATGTGCAAATCAATAGATAAAAGGGTAAAACAATCAATAAATAAATCAACAATTTGGTAAAAATGAACTTTCAGTCCAAATCTTCCAGTTTAGGTGAAGATGAAAAATAGCTTGGTGAATGCAAAGAGGTTAAGCCAGCTCATATAAATTGAATTAGCTGACTAGCTCATGGTTGAATAATCTGAAGGCACAGAAGCGTCCCACTAGTGGCTGTGAAGAAATGCACTGAAAGGTGGCTAGCTAAAAGCTGCTCACAGTCTGCTGGGTTTCTTGCCGTGTTAGGCGGCTCAGACCTGACAGGTCCACACTGTCCACTTTCCATCTGATCGGCTGCTTCTCCGAACAGCCGAGAGAAGTTTGACATTTTGATGTTTCCGCTTGAGTGAGTGGACTAGCGGCTCCCACGGCCTTGACTGTGGAGAAACAGTGACGTCAGGCCATGTGGACCAATGGCAGCTTGTGTCACATGAAATGATTGACAGCACTGAGCCCCTCCCTCTGGTACAGTGACACAAGTTATAATAGAAAGAGAAAGAGAAAAACCAACTGGCAAATAAAAAATATAATAATTAATCACTTCAGATCATTTAAATTTAATTATTTTCATTTATCAATTGATTAACCCATTGTTGTTTTACCAGTTGGTGTATTTTTGTTTTCATTTCTGATTTCATTTTTTATTTAGCAAATTGTTGATTTATTTATATATTGTTTTATCCATTTGTCTATCGATTTGTGCGTCTTTAATTTATTTTCGATTCGTTAATTGATAAATCTATGGAAATAAAAATGCTTCAACTGAATTTTTCATGATACATGGAAGCCTAAAGAAATCAAAAGCCTATCATGGAGGAGTATGTGGTACAGGCCCAAGCTGACATTAGCCAGGTCCAGGAATACCTCGCCTCTTGCTGAGCTGACTAAATTTGGTGCCAAATCATGCTTGTGTGCTGTAAGCACCCAGATAAGCCTGGTATTCTGGCTTTTTGCACCATTGTGTCAATTAACCAATACCTTTCCAAGTAATTTGACGGCCCCTCTGCGACCACACTAGAGATAATTTCCCCCTGTACGATAAGCAGACAAATAGGCCAAAATTAATTTATATTTGTAGAGTTTTCCCTTTCTGGATTCAGTATCCCTCCTGCTCAGTATCCCTGACTGAGGAATAAACTGCCTCTCCCATGCTGGGTTCATTAGCTTCCATTGATATCTCAATATATCCGCTGAGCTTTTTTACACTTGGAAAGGAAAACCATTAGGCCCTGGGGCTGATCAAGCCTTTGCAATCCTTACGACATTTTGCACCCCACTCCACTTTGGTGGGATAACGTCCTAACTCTCCTATTCTCTCCCCTCTATCTCTATGCACCTTTTCTTGGTGGTCTTTTTGCTCCTGCCTCATTGCTTTCAGGCTGCCATTCACGTCCTTATTGAATAGGGTCTTAACAGACTTATATGGAGCTTTATGAAATGTTATCCTAGCTCCTTATTTCCATCTACCTAAGACTTTCTTTCGAAAAATAGTGCAAAGTAATGCCAAATTGTCACCATGGTCCAGCTGACAGTAACATATTTAGAGGACCTGCTACGTGTTATCTTTAAGTGAAAGCTTAAAGTTGTCCACCAATCAAACACTTTCTGTGTATTTTTTTATTACAGGCTCTTAATGACTACATGTAGGTTTCCTCCAGACTTGATCTGTTGGTGAAGTCCAATTATATTCGACTGTCAGTGGTCATGTGGTGATTGTCAGCCCCTTTATTTGAGATGAATGAAAACACACAAAGGTGGTAGTGTGGGTAAAACAGTGGTTAAGAGATGCGGAAACAGAAAATAACAGTGAATTAGATAGAGATCCGGTATTTATTTCACCAGTGGTATTTAATTCTCCTAAACTGAAATGCTGTTTTTTTACATGCTTATATTGCATAATGTTAGCATGCAGGAGACCACACAAACACAGACAAACACACACACACACACTCACATAAGCCTGTCAAACCTGCCCAAATCAGCAACATAACATCCTCAAAACCATATATGGTGTGTATGTGCGTACAGTTACTCTCTGTCTCTCTCCGTGTCTTGCTTCACTCGCCCTCCTCCTTCTGTCCGTCTTCTGGCCTTGAAGGAGACAGCAAAAGAAAAACTCAGGAAGAGAAGGAGGAGGGAGGAAGGAAGGTGGGCGAAGGCTTGTTTCGAGCTGCAGCCCTCTGCATTAATGCTACCACTTCACATGGAATTTTTTGCGCGGTCTACGTAAACACACACACACACACACACACACACATGCACCCAAATGCACACACACACACACGTACACACACACATACACCATACTCAGCAGGGATCACTTTATTATTAAAATGTCTAGCGGTGCCCTCCAGGCCCTTCTCCATCACATCACCTAGTAGTCTGCAACCCCC
Source organism: Myripristis jacobus (assembly GCA_900302555.1). Taxonomy (NCBI): domain Eukaryota; kingdom Metazoa; phylum Chordata; class Actinopteri; order Holocentriformes; family Holocentridae; genus Myripristis; species Myripristis jacobus. The sequence goes on along the minus strand of OMLB01063767.1, from coordinate 45,940 downwards.
ACTCTGATGGTACGATATAGTCCTCATTAGTTGTACTAATGCACCCCCCACCAACACACACACACACACACACACACATGCACCCTCTATTGTGCGCTTGGACATACATTACTTTGTCTCTAGTGAACTTTCTTCCTCGATACTTCACAGCTGTGCATGTTCTGCTGTTCTCATCACTATCTGCTGATGTGTGCTGATGCTACTCCTGATTGCTAATTCTGGTCTGCCTTTGAATAAACACTGCAGAATTAGTAATCAGGAGTTGCTTTTGAGACCATATCAGTAATCTTTAAAAGACCAGGGGCCCATTTCTACTTCGCATTTACATGAATGTGGTATCCAGATTTGTCTCTATCTGATGTAGCTGTGTTATATTTAAACCTGCCATTAAAATACATATCTGGTATGCATTAACATGTGATTTGTCCTTCCCTTGGCAAACGCAGATCATCATGCATGCCGCTCCTTTTGTTATGTTTCGATCCTTTAAAATCGACAGTAAATATGCCATCTTGCCTCTGTCATTACTCTGACAAAACACTTTTACCCAAGTTGCACGACACCTTTTTGTTTTGCATGCTTCTTTTTTGGATCCAAATGCAAATATTGATTTCCATTTACATTCATCCTATATTTCGACCGGAGAGGCATTGTATTTACACTTACTCTATACTCCGAGCAATAACATGCGCCCCGTGTGGTTGGATTGTGACGGCACAAAAATGCATTAAATCCAGGTGTGAAAACATTCCAGAAACACTGAAAATCTGAAAATCATCCAAACCTCCATCCAAGCATAGATAGATGAACTTCAGAACATTCACCTTTGAACCTTTGCACGGACTCTGTGCAATGAATAGATAGAATCTGTATAATGAAATACATCTGCAAAATAGCTACAGAATATATAGGATACATGTATAATCATCATGTATAATTCATAATATATTTTAATTTATAATATAACTTCCATGTGGCAGTCCCTGATGCCTGGTTCTGGGTGGCAGAGACTGTCAACTTTAAAGAATGTAAATATTGCCAGAGGGAGAAATCTGCATGAAAACAAAATTCAAACCCAAGGTGGACACATGAGATGCATTTTAAGAAGAAAATGTAATCCAGCTAAAGGATATCTGGACACAATCCGAACATGAGATGCATGTTAATGTCATGGTATGGAAAGTAAAGGGGATTCTTGTTGTTAATGTGGCCAAATGCACCTCGGACCCTCTCTGGAGACAGTTTGGATGGCGGGTTCTTCAGTGAATCTTGGGTGCATTCACAGCTAGAGTTCACGTCTTTGTGCAAATACAATCCAATAACCCAGGACACAGGCTAGGCAGCAAAGAACACGCAATAATATATTAAAAAACCTCACCGATATGATTCAAACACAAGGACTTATTCGATTTTCTCTGTGTTTTTCTGTCACACGTGTCACTGTGAGCGTGACTGGAAAAAAAAAAATGAACGAAGTATCTTCTACCTGTTTTGTGCAACATGATGAAAGCATCTCTTTCAGTAATACAATAGAGTTTGCAGGAAATAAATCACTCCAGTGAAACACAAACACACATATCATGTTCACCTTAACAGCTCATTTAAAAAAACACACAGTTTTACTCACATTTATCATCTTCAGCAGTACCTGGGGCATTTTGTTGTTGCTGTGCAGTTCAGCTGGCACCGGCACCAACCTCCCTCTCACACCCCTTTTAGCAAATTAGACCGTTTAATTAGGAAAAGCTCATTTGTATCAAATCATTTACATGGTGCAGCCAGCCTTTGCCAGGATATTCTAATTGATTATTGTTGCCTGAGGTGCTGTTGGTGTGCTGTTAGTGTGTATGTGCATGTGTGTGTGTGTGTGCGTGAGCGTGTGTATTCAGGGTATCCGTATAAATGAGTAAATGACTTTGTAGTAATAATATAAACAATGAAACTTTATCACAATGGTGATTGCTATGGTCATGCATTCATGTAAAACAATGTAAAATCAAAATGTAGATCAAGTTACTTACAATCCCAGTCACTTGGGAATATGTATGCAATATTTAACCAATATATAGGTATATATAGGTATACTTTTATGGCTACATGTAAAACATTCAGTGATTTACCATTGCTGTTACTATTTATGCTCTCCACTGCTCATTATTCTTTTGTTTGCAAAAGTGATTGAACACATTTCCTTTCTCTTTCCTGGAGTGCCTCTTTTGGCATTTTTGTGCCAGTTTTCTATTAGGAAGTATACTCCATTCAAGCAACCTCTACATGCACCACCCACCAGTGCTGCCCCTCATGAAACAAAGCCTCGTGATTTCATAGTTCTCTTTCATAAAGCTCCATTTGGGAATAAAACTCTTTCTGCCGTCCCTCCAAAATGCCTCTTTTCAGCCAAACCCCATTAAGGAGAGGAACAAGCCTACTTCCCCATTGAGAATCATAAATGACCCTTTGATGAGGTTGCTCTTTGACCCTTTTTACAAAGCTGAGTGAACGAGGGAGGGTAGCGTGTGCGGAGGGATGAAGATATAGGATAAAGAAAAGAGAAAAGGAGACGACAGATTATTAGAATTCATCCAGCGGTGTAATGAACGGCCTTTCAGCGGCTAGTTCCTCTTTCTATTCAGCAGCTGCACAACAAAGACACATTAAATTACAACCAAATGGTTGCCATGGCACCCTGTGTGAGGAAATGTTTCGAAATGTTCTCTCTCTCTCCTTTTTTCTCTCCATCTCTGGGGCCTTTGAGGAACATCCTAATAATTAGAGGCAGAAAGGAAGAGAAAAGTTCAAAGGTGTTTAATGAAGAAGTGGCAGAGCCAACATTTTCCTGTAATATAAAAAGTGGGACTGGAGATAAAGAGAGAAGCATTGGAGGGGAAACAGAGGAGTGAATGTGGTGAGAGTAAGAGAAGCAGTTATGCAGAGAAAGAGAGAGAGAGAAACCCTGGTTGAGACACATCACTATAGACACGTCAAATGTAGAATAAGGCGAAATATGTAAATCTTAGCTTAAAGATTTCCTGTCAGTGATTAAGATGAACTGCTCAAGGATTTCACAATTTGACCAAAGTCTAACAAAATCAACTAATCAAATAGTGTAAAATTGCAGGAGGCTTATTTGCTCTGGGGTCAGGGATTGCTTTTCATATCCACTGCTTTGTGTCAGAGAGCAGGGACCAGGGAACCACAGAGATGCTCTGCAACATTTAATTAACGCATTCCAAAGATATGCAGAGACTGACCACCGAGCGCTGAATGCATTTTCAGTGCCATGTCTGCTGAATGCTTTAACTCTCAAGGAGCCCAGGATGGTTTCTGGCTGTGTATTACTCAGTATTAAACGGTATACATATTTATACAAAGCATAAACACCTGTAAATATATCAAAATATCTGCTCCAGAAGAAATCTATATGCGCAAAAGAATGCTTTATCTCTGTAATATATGTTAGAAGATTCTTTATGAGACAAAGCTACCTACTAAACTTCTATTTTTTAACCCTGTGAAGCCAAATTTGCTGTATGTATGTCATCATCACAATGACAGTGTGGCTACAGCCTGTGTGTTTAAGCATACCTGAGCAGATTCACCATATTTCTATATCTCCCTGTACATCGCTGAACATTGGTGAGTCCACAAAGATGCCCTTGCTTATTTTGATTCAAGGGATTGACACTGAAACTTGACCACAAACGTTCCTTTTTTCAATTGTTCATTTTCCCCCTGCTGAACTTCATTGTATCTGTGTGGAAAATATCTCCCAGTGATATCAGTGGATTAACTTTTGGCTATTTAGCCACAGAATAACAATAACACAATGTCAAACAACAAAACAGCACAAGGAAGTCGATGGATATATGGCCATTCCCCATTTTGGAAAAGTGTTAATGTGTTTTAGGCTGGAATTTTCCTTTAACAGTTGCACAAATCTTCCAGCAACAGTACCAATCTCTTGACTCCTTTTGACTTGTGCATTTGTGTGCCAACCTTGGAATATTTGATTATTATGATAATATGAAAATATGTGATGAACTGACCTATATGTCATTCAAGGGAAGGGAAAGAAGGGGGAAGAGCGGAGACCCGGGGAGCAGCATTATTTTCCCTCTCATTAACCCTTCTTGTACCCCAGTGCATCCAGCAGAGCCCTGACGCTGTCAGTCAGCAATCATTTGTGTGTGTGTGTGTGTGTGTGTGTGTGTGTGTGTGTGTGTGTGTGCGTGTGTGTGTGTGTGCGTGTGCATGCGCAAGCCACTGGGGATCTCATAAGAAGATGCCAAGTCACATCACATGGACTAGCATGTTATGATCTACTAGGAACTGGGCAAATTGACCCATCCATCAACAGCAAGCAGCCAGGTGGAGATGAGCTGAGAGAGAGAGAGACGAGTGGGGTTTCGGG
>OMLB01063767.1:19794-34541 GCA_900302555.1 Myripristis jacobus | reverse complement strand
GGGGTGGATGAGGGGGAAGGGGCCGCCAAACGGAATCTGCATACCCAATGAGGAATCAGCAGATGAAAGGGCCCTGTTGCTACGGTAACACACCTGCTGTGTTGGAATATCGGTGCGGCTTTGCTGATATGAGGGCTACAGGGTTTGAGGGCATGGGGTTTGTGTGAGCATGGGGTGGATGTGTGTGTGTGTGTGTGTGTGTGTGTGTGCACGCGTGTGCTTTTATACTTACACACACATGCGCAAACAACCTGTCACGTTCCGACTTGAAATGCAGCTGTGAAAACACTACCTCTATCAGTTTCACTGCAACCCTCTTGCTCCCGAGGATATGAAGCCAACTGTAATGCTCCATGAAGCAATGTGAATTAGGCTTTGTTCTTTATCCTCTGCATTCTACACGTCTAGTCATGTGTCTCCATTTTGTCCTTCACTGCAACATCTGACATGCTGTAATTCAATGCTGCAATGTCGCAAATTGTAGGATATGACACAGTATTGAAAGTAATGAAAATTTCACAGACCCTCCTTCAGTTTCAGACATCCAGTTTTATTACACCGTTGCCAAAGAGTGACCTGAGGGTGGCACACATTGCCCTCGCACAGTCTTGAGTCTGCTAAATAATTGGTCAGTTTATCTGAATTGAGTTGTCATTTCCTTGGGGCTCCGGGGATCATAGCCCTTTAGTTGATAAAATAGTACAGATAGTGGCGATCAAGGATGTATAATACAACTTATCATACTGTAAATCCCATGTGGCTTACAGCTGATAAGGAAATGATATATTTGTTTGGCTTTTTTTACGAAGCCATTTTTCAATTTGCCGGCACACTTACAGTAAGCATCATATGTGTACTGTATGACAAGATCTCCCGTCACAGAAATTTATCATACTGGCTGATGTGAGATAACCCTTGTAGACTGGTTCCGTGTATGATGCAAACGTGGTTGTACTTTGAACTTTAAGGGTCTCTTGAATGTCAAAGTGTTGAATAAGGCGAGCATGAATTCATGGCTGAAGACAAATTTCAGTTTTTAGGACCAATTCGTTTTTGTGTGTCTTGTAACTTGTCAAAAAAAACACAACACCATGTGCGGAGGAACAGCTGATAGCAATTTGCCACTCCCTGCGCCCGTACAGAGGGATGAATAACAAAGAAGAGGAGTTGAGGGCTTTTGGCTGCTGAGGGAAAGAGAAAGACGGAGACAGAGACAGAAAGAGATATTAGACGAATACAAAGAGCTATCCTCCCTGCAAGGCCGTACGGAGAAAGGCCTCATCCTCCTCCTCCTCCTCAACCTCTCTTCTCCGCTCTCCCTCTCTCATTTATTTCAATTTGTCATGCTTTACTTTTCCCTTAAGAGAGCACGCTTGCTGGCGAGCGGCCCCATATAGGCCGCGAAATTGTGTCTGCGCCTGGCCTATAATGAAACATTTAGATGCGGGGGAGAGTGATGGTTGTGCATTAATACGAGTGGTGGTGTTGGCAAGGCAAGGCTCAGATTCAAGCAGCCTCCTTGGCTTGCGGCTCCAGACAACACGGTGGTGTGGGGTGTCTCGTCTCTTTAATCAACTCGGGATTTGTTGCCCAAGGAAGGGTCAAGGGTTCTTCAGAGGTGCATGATGACTGAGTGTTGTTGATGTCTGATGAGGTGGCATTAGCAACATGGGATATACAGTTAGTCCGTGACCAACATCAGTGCAGGTCAAAGCATGTTGATATTGCTTGATGTAGGTTTGGAGGTGCAGTGTTGTGCATGATTGTCATGATGTTGATACATTTTAACGCGAAATGGTTGATTGGATTGAAACACTGTGTGCACAACAGCTCAGGAAAATATATTAATCAGTGGATATGTATAGTGGACACTTTCTATGGGGTAAGATTATCCGTAATGTGTGGGAGTCTCAAGTTGTGATTGCAGTCATTTTTGCTAAATATTCTACTTTCTGTACAAATACGCACTCGTTGTACCTGTCTGTCTGTCCTCCTTTTATCCAGATATATCCTTATATGACCGCTGCCCTAAACACACAAAATCAAGTATAGTAACTGTCAGTCATCATAATCATTGCCATTATACATCATCAAAATCAAAGCAGATGTCTGGCTGTCCCATTTTTAGATTCAGTAATGAATGTGAAAATAAACATATCACAAAATAGTGTTAACACTTTTTTTTTTTTAACACTTCTAACATTCTAGTGTTAGCAGAGTACATCTGATGTGAAACCAAACTCACAGGAGGTTAATTATCTGCAGAAAAGCTCAGCAGGTTGACATTCATCGTCTTAACAAAACCCCTCCATTTTAAATATGCCACCACATGTTACTCACTACACGTATTGTTGGCATTGCGGGTGTTAAAATGGTGTCTGAGAGTTAATTAAACTTTGGTTAATAATTGTTTTACTGTTGGTAATGCTGTAATTTACATGTTATTTTATCATCAGATAAATGCAGTGCAGTAAAAAGTGTAGGAAGCGTCTACAGAGAGTATTAAGTCAAGTGCAGGTACCTCAAAACTGGACTGAAGTCTGGTGCTTGAGTAATTGTACTTAGTTACTTTCCTCCTCTGTGTTTAACATCACTTATGCTGCATCTCTATTATATTGCTCTTGTCGATGATGTGTGTTATGGTGTGAGCATATGAGCAGAGCTGAGTGTCCTGTCATGACTCTATCTGTATTTAATAGTGCAGTTATTTGGGGTGTATGTGTATAGCATTACTAATAATTAGTAAAAGTGTTAAAACAGTGCATAGCTTTACCTTGAAAGAGCTGGCACCCGTCTGCCTGCCCATGTGTGTGCACTTTAGACTATTTATTCTCATGGCACCATGCGGATCCACTGGAACTTCACAATTAGAACATGAATGTAGAGATATTAGCGTGCATGCTACAACAAAAGAGAAAGACTGTGTATGAAACACATGTTGAAATAGCAGCAAATTACTTCAACAGTCAAGGAACAAGTCTTCTTTGAGAAATAAAGACGAGCTTTGAGCACAAGTCAAAAGCCTGTTCGTTTCATCGTCTTTGATGACCTTAAACTACTATGCCCACCTTGTTTTTCACCCCTCCAGCATACAGTAGCTTGGAAGCCAGTGAAATGCATTGTATTTATATGCAGATGCGTTTGTCTATATATTCAACACTGGTCCCTTTGATATAATGCCAAGCTTTCATTGCCACTCTCCACTCTGAATACATCCAATAAAGTTGACACTTTCTTTTTTACCTCTTTTTTATTGCAACACTGGCTGTGGCTTCAGGCACAGATTCTTTTCATTACATGCATACTTCCAACGAGACTTTGTACATTTTCAGAGGACAGGCAGATCTTTTGTGTGTGTGTGTGTGTGTGTGTGTGCTTTTTTTGAGGGGGGCGTGTTAAGGGTATGACATGGTAAGAGGGGGAGAATACGTTTATGCTATTGAGAGATCAAAGGGAAGCATGTCATTGTAAGTTCTTGCGTCTGTTTGGTATTGGGGCCAATAGTCAGAGTGATAGTGCGTTCTGCTGAATGGTGATGGAACTGTGTGTGTGCGCGCGCGGGTGTGCTTGCACTTGCTTGTGCCTGCATTTGAAAAAGAAATTGAGACAGAAAGACAAAGAAGGAGAGAGGAATTCATCTAAACTCTCCCTGCATCTGGTAAATGAAAAGCAATTTCAACCAGCACAAAGTGAGTGCGTTTTTCCACATAAAGCAACCAGATAAACACTTAAGGACTCAAATTGGGGGAAAATATTTGACCCCAGTGATTCTGAACAAGATATGATCATCATGCCTGGCACTGGTTCTGTCTTCCAGTCTTTCACGCACCAGTAATTGAATGTCTGACCCAAAATGGCTTAACGTAAACAAACGAGGTATCAGTGCCAGTCCTGCGGGCGGACAGAACCAAGAGCTGGTGGTGAACAGAATCAGTGGAGTGACACACAATTTATTGTTTCTTGAGGTGGGGAATAATGGAAGTTGAAGACATGACCAGGCTTTCAGTTAATAAATAAACTGGCGTCTGAGGCCCTGCATGGCTTGCATGTGTTGGTAAGAAAGCAAAATCAAGGAGAACAAAGAAGGAGACACTGAGGCAGAGAAAGCATTTTGATAAAAGACACCAGAAATGAGCTTGCGAGACGGTCGCACAGCATGACGGATGTTTCAGTTGTGAGATCAACCTGTGTGATCATCCCTTGTTTCAGTGCCATAACCCAGGGCCATACTATAACTCATGCTCTATAGGCCCTCACATTAGCCTCACAGGTCCCCAGAACCAATTTGAAAATGGCTCAAATCTTCCCAAGTAAGTCCATTCATTTCCGCTACGCAAGCAGCGCGACAGGCTTATGAAATAACCATCATGGCTAATGTAATTAGTCTATAGTTATAAAAAGAAAGGCAGTAATGAATTGCTTAATTCCGGAGAGCGAGTAATCCGTTTTCCTGCTTAAAAGTTCTATTATCTCATTGTAACACATCCTTTCTGTTCATGTGAAAAGGAGATGTTTGACTTGTACTTGCTTGTAGTGCAGTGTAAGTGTACGTGCTGCAATATGTGATGAACAAATCCTGCATTAACATTTGTTTTAGGAGGCTTTCAAACACACACATCATTGTTGATACATGCGCAGACACACACAGACACACAGACACACACACACACACACACAAGAGGCATCATAACTCCCTGTCTCGTTGGTCCTGCAAGTCTAATCTCCCCCTCAGGCAATGAGAGGAGCAGAGGTGGAGGCACTCTGGGTGGGAGTGCCTCAGGTCTTTTACCGAGGGGCCGATATAGGCTCTTCTGTCCACTGGAGGGTGAAATGAGCCCAGGTAGAGCATACTGAGCACTGGCTGCTGTAGCGTGACCGCAGAGAGGGGCTCTCCCACCTTAAGCCCTCCTGCATGTTTTCCAGCTGATAAATTGCATATCTGGTCTGGGAGTGCGGTGCAGGGACGGTCCATCAGTTTTTTGAGTTGAGAGAAGTTCGTCTTGTGAGTGTGTACGATGGCGGCGATGCTACTGGTGGCTGTAGGGGTGTCTGTTCAAAATTCACACACCGACAGAGCTGCAGCTGATGTTTGCTTGACTGGCCACAAGTGGCTCGAAATCAATCAGTCAATAAAATTCAATATATCTTGTGAATGAAACACACATCTACCTCTGAGATAGCTCTCCTCTTGACCAGATGTTTCTAGGTTTCAATAAGAGTATATATTACGGACATGCTACACAGCACAGGAAACAATTGCATCGTATATGCTTTTGCCGGCAAATGTAATCTCAAAGTAAATATAGTTATTTTAAAATGTGGAGTCTTCATATTGAGACTACTTTATGCTGCACAACAAACTGTAAAACCTACCACTGTATAACAAAACCAATGCATCACCTCTCCCCAAGAGCAAAAACCAACAACTTTCATCAGAATGATTTAGATGCAAATGGGGTATTCACACATGGTGCAAAATGACACTTGTTTCCTATTTTCTTATTTTTCCCCCCTCTGTGCGCTGCTTTGCAAATTAAGTGGAGTGTTTGTGACAGCTTGATGCTGGCGGAAGCAACTGCAAGCAGAGCTTTGGATTGCAAATGTTCCCTGAGGGGGTCGGCCCTGGTTTGATATACTTAATAAACTTCAAATCCGACAGGCTGGCAGAGGCAACACGCCACTGCTTATTTCTCTCTCTTCCCACAGTGAGATATGGGGCCCTGTGGAAATGGGAATGGGGAAAGTTTAGACAGTTTTCTACACAGAGAGAGAGAGAGATCAGCAAAAGAAGGTGTATGAATGTGTGCTTGTTATGGAAGAGTGAAGAATGTATTGTGGAAGTTAGGCAGTGCATGTATGTCCATGTTAAAGTACTGGGGATTGCATAGTTTCTATTAAATTAAGTGTCTGTGTGTGCGTGCATGTGTGTGTGAGCATGTTAAGGGGCCTTTACTGGGTTTAACACATCATCAGCATGCCATGATAGTTTGTAGTGAAAAACCCTCACTATTTACAGACTAGACATGCTTAGTTTAGATGTTGTTTATCTACATATTGCAGTTGCGTGGAAATATAGAAATCAAACCGAGGTATATAGATCTGTGAGGTCACAGATTCCCTTAGTGCTACATATTCTTGATATTTCAACATCACTCTCAAATCTCCTCCTCTGTTGCACAACTTGTAGGCGCTGTTAAAGCTAACACCACAGCTCATCCCCTAGAACAAGTGAAACACAGCCGCAGAGAAGCGCTATAAGCATAATCCAGCAACACCTCTCTCAGGAGTTCCTATTAATCCTCCCCGAGTAAATTAACGTGAGAAATTGAATTAGAAGCCCTCCTTGTCCAATAATACAGATTTAGAACAAAGTATCTGATAGAGAACAAATATGGTAGTCTCCTCTATTCTGACATATCCTCAGAAGTCTAATCTCTCTCGCACATGGCGTGTTTGATGTCCAATTAACCAGAATGCGCGCGACTGAATATCCCATTTAAACCCCATTATCTAGACGAGGGAAAAGCTCACAGTTACCTCAGAGTTTCCTGTCAGAATCTCCATGATCCGCATTTCTGATGGCGCCGGCTAAGTTGAGAGTTTAGGAAGAAATAGTGAAAGGCGTGAGAACTTTTCAGAGGAAAACTCCTGTAAAGATAGGGATCAAAAGAGAATGAATTTAGTGTTTATTTTGTCAACATTTGTAGAAAAATCTCATCTCATCTCATCCCTTACTCTGGGCATCCCAAAATTAAGGTCAAACAAAGATGTGCTATGCTATCCTATGCTATGATATGATATAATATGATTTGATATAGTTTCTGACTAGAGTGCTTTTCAGAGTTATCCAATCATCATCTCACTTCCTAAATTCAAAATCCTGTAGATATCACGTCGGCTTACCGTGACAGGTTGCTTGTCTAGCTGCTGCTGCTGCTTCTCATGCGTTACAGCATCTCTTCAGTCCTCCTCCTCTTTGGATCTGTCTCTGTATTCGAGGAGGGATTGCCTCTATACCTACGAAATACGTATATACAGCAGCGATTTATGAAACTAAATGTGCACTGCATGAGCTGTCCTGACTGAAACGATATTACAAACACTTAATGATAATACTGTGGATTTAACTGATGTTCAGTGAGACCCTTTTTTGAGAACAGCTATCATGGACACTTGACTCCCAAGGTGGTCATTTTGAATTACATCTCACTTAGGGTGGGAAATTATACCCAGAGGACTGCCACATAAAACCAGAGTGTTATTTCCACAAATAAGTGAGAACTTCACATAGACCTAATGATGATCAAATTAGCTAAGAATCTCAAGACCATCAATAATGCTTGAATTTAGTATGGAAGATAGCCAGCTCATTACCAGTTAATAGTATCTAGCCAGCTGCCCAGGCTAAACAAATTTATCATATTAAACTGTGAATATTCCTCTGTTTTAGTGAGATATTCTTGAGATGCATTTGTTTCTGATACGGATTTCAATGGTGAGTTGGTGAATTTATGTTTGTCAGAGTCTATTTGTATGATCTGATGGCAGCGGCATATAGTAAGGCTGTAATTACTCTGCCAGGTGGAGTTTAACACCTTGCACGTGACACTTGTGCAAAGATCCAAAAAGGTCCAAAAAGTCCTTCTTCTCCAGTCAGTCATGCCTGAAATGCTCTTAACGTGCCATTATTTATTTATGTTTACAAAAACGATGCTGGCAGTTGATAATGCTCTCAGTTCGTATAGCCTAATGCACTCAAGATAATCATAAATGTGGATATTCTGTCCACTTTATCATTGAAATCCTTCAAAATAGAATTTCAAACGAGCCGGTGACCTTTCTGCTCAGCGCTGCACAGCCACTGCAGTGAGAATGTGTCTGAAGTCTGGCTGACGTGAGTCTGGTAATTGTGAACCTCTCTCCCCTTTCTCCACTGGCTGGTGTGAGGGGAGCGAGCGTGTGCTGAGGTTGTGAGAAGCCCTACCATTCCCTCTAATAAGGCCCTGTGGGACCCGAGCACTGCTGCAAGTACACGCAAACCGTCTGCAAAGTGAGAGCGCCAGCTACTTTTAGTGGGGGGGTGGGGGCTTAACAAGGCAAGTGTGAACATTCCCGGTTATAAAATAATGACCTAATATCGCTCTCTGCTGTGTGGCTGGCTGTTGCATAGCACAGTGGGATTACAAGAAGATGTCATATCCAATGATGGTTCAATGCAACAGAAAATGTATCCTTGCGCAGGGGCTGAACTGGTGTGTGTATGTGTGCATATGTGTGTGTGTGTGTGTGTGTGTGTGAGATGTGAACACATGGGTCTGGTATACAACTCCCTCTAACTGCCGGAGGTATTAAGGGTATGTCATTCAATTACCAGAGAGTTTGACAGAGCTGGTTGCATCTGCAGTCTGTTCATCGATGTCTGCTGCTGCCTGGTATGCTCTGGAGCAGCAAAATTGGTAGATATATTACATATAATGTAGAGATTAAAACATGTAGAATATAATGGAGACCAGAAGCAATATTGTATAGATTAGATTAGGGAGGTTTATATCCATTAAATTTGATTCATAAATTGTGCTTTGATAATAGCAATATGTCAAACTTACTGAGAGGAAAGGAATAACATGAGGTCCATTAGGGCAGAACTATGAGAGAATAAGAAATAGCGTATGAGTAAAGTGAACTTTCTTCCTTGTCACGCTTGCTGTGTGAGTTCCCGCCAAGTCAGTTCTTCCACCATGCTGTTTCTGCTTATCCTGTCTGTTGACACAGGAACCTCCAGGAGAGTTTGTTGTCAACTCCGACCAAGGCACTCAACAAAGGCGAGAAGACTATCGTCAGGAGCTGACGACAGGGGGGAAAAAGTCAGTGTAATTAATTTGCTGGGAGCCTTTACCACAGTGCTCCAGAGCATCTTCCTTTCATTTTCTATCAGGTCCAAGGATCTCCCCCTCATAGCCTCCTGGTTCTGCTGTAGGGGTCTCCAACCTTATCTGTAGCCCCAGTCTTATCTCTGGCTTGTCCCTGCAACCTGACTGGGGGAAGATTAGCTCTGTGCCTCTTGTCAGAGACTGATTTTTCCTTCAGCCAAGACAGAAAGGAACCCGGCATAAGCCAAGATTAAGCTGGCTCTCCAGGGGTGCCGAAGATGTTTTTCTGAAGGTCCTCTGGTAAGGGTAATGGTCAAACTTATTTAGCTCAACTGGTGCTTTGAGAGACTTTCGTCCATGGTCATTTCTGGGACACTCACCCTAATATTTAATTGTGTGTGATCTGATGCTGAATCAAAATTACAAAATCACTCTTCAAAGAGCATTTTTTCTTTTCAGCGTAATTTCACAGAGAAGTGCAGGATGGGGTTTCACTTGGGAAGATACAGTACTTCCTCAGTGACTTCCAGACACCCCACATAGCTCCACTCATTGCTCATGCAAAGCGATGGTAAGCTCCTGTCTCTTCTGTTGAAGCCCCAGACCATCCCTAATGCATATTTCATAGGGATTCCTTATGTTGGGCTTTGGGCGGGCTCCACTAAAAATACAAGACAGGGAAATGTGGGCTATTTAAGGCTTGGTTATGATGAGTCGTACAGTAGATTTGGGTCAGTTGTTGGTGCTAAGCTGTCACAGGAAGAGGGCCAAAAGCAGGAAGTGAAAGGGTCTGACAATGGAACCTGTTGGGAGCGATCACAAGCTCAGCCAATTAGCTGCTGAAAGGTTGACGTTGAACTTTGACACCGCCTGCACCCCTCCCATGCTACAGAGAGATCCCATTTTGTTCATTAAGGTCAGTGTGGTGTATTCTCTACTGTCTACAGCTTAGAATTACACAAGCATCAGAGGCAGGGCAAGGCCACAAAAGGCCCAATTACAAATTCACGTGTCAGGTTTTTTTTTTACATGTAGAAGAACAAGAGATGAAAAGAGGAATCTGTGGGGAATTTGTTGCAGGAAAAAAAATCTAATTGTACATTCTTTTTGAGAGATGAGAATCAAAATGCCTGTCAGACTTTGCGGTAAACTTTTCACCTCTGTGCTCCAGTGTTTCAGGAGGTCTAAGACACGGCATTAACATCGACACCCAAATAATTATAGTGCTGGCAGGCTGTGGGTTGTACTCTTTCAGTCCATGCATGAGTTTCTTTATCAGATGAGGAAATGTGTTGTAAAGACTCTACCAAAATAAAGTGCCTATTTTACACCATGACTCTTTCAAAGGCATAAAGATCCAACCCTTGAGTATAAATAAATCCTGACAACACTCAACTGTGGCTAATGGTAAGCTTCATTTTAATAGTAGCTTTTTTGGTGTGACCATTAAAAACCCTGAAACTTTCTCACAACCACAAAATCAAAGCACAACTTTCATCAGAGTCCCTAAAATAACTACTGGTGTTTACTTAGTAAACATACTGAGGTCGATTCCAGTATTTTAAGATGTTGCTTGCATTTTTAATTATCTGCATCACCCAAATTGCAATTCCACAATCCATCAGTTGATTGGGTCAGCTTCTCGTAATTACTTTGGAATACATCACAAAAGCACACCGCAGTGCATAATGTTTTAGACTGCCTCTCGGGTGGGAAAAAGTCATTTATTTCAGTTAATTTGGAGTAGTTTTATATTTTAGTTTTGCTCTGAGACTAAACTGTGGAGACATTATGAATGTGTGTGCATGTGTGAGCGATGGCTGTGCAGTATTTATCTGTGTTTTGAATATTGATGCGATCATGAAACCCTTATGAAACCCCACATTTTTGTTTCCTTTTATGTTTGTGTCAGGGACGTGCAAGAAAATGTAAATGTCCGTGGCAATAATGAAATTTCACTTTTTTACAGTGGCGCTGTATTGTCATAAAAATAACTACTTCAATACTTCAAGCTTGAATCTGTTAATAATTTATCCGTGAAACTGTTGTGTTATCATAACTGATGGAAGATAGTTACTGCTCTTTCATCATTCATTCTTTTCTATTTCCATGAGAAACAGAGAAGTGCTCCCTCTCTGTAGCTTATACTTGCTATATGTGTTTTCCCTGTGTGTTTGATTTGGCATTTTACATCTGGCAGACATGCAGCAGAGGCTTACATGTTTGTACAACATGTGTGACTCCCTGCTCACATGTGCATGTGCTGGGTACACAGGCCTATACACATTCCTGCCATCGGTATTTAAATGAGGACTGTATACAAGTTGTGCATCATTTCAAAATATTTGGCCATCTGCAGGCCTACTCTCCACCCTTGGAGGGATTTGGACAGCATGGCAGTGGCTAACGCAGCCAACCCACTTTGTTTGCACAGGAACATAGTCTCCAATCTGGTCTGTCACGGCCCCTGTTTGTATTTAAGTTTATATTTCACCACTCGTGTCTCACCCTGCAGGCTGGTCTGAGTTTCAGTCTGGAAAAGGCCTGCTCCTTTAGTCTGGACACGATTATAACTGTAGAGTTGTCGAGGTCGTCTTGTATTGCAGAGCTTTATTTACAAGCTGTTGGTTGATCTGGTGTCATTATGCAGCTACAAGCCACACTGTGGCCTTACACAAACACTGAGGCTGTCCAACAATGGGCTGTCGCTGCAGATCCCGCACCACCTGAAGTATCTGAGGGGTGATTTCCTCAAGGTCACGATTGGTTGACAGGACAAGAAAGCAACAGCACCAAAACATCCACTGTGCTAAAAGACACCAACCACTACACCCCATTTACTATACTACTGTGCCTCATGAAGGACTTCACGGGTGATTTTCTTGCACTCACATTAGTCGAGGGAATAAAGTGTTTACTGCAGCAACACAGCTGTCTTGTGAACAGTTGGTTCAGCCAAAGCCCCTCATGCCATAATGTGTCTCATTTTGTTACACTTTTCGCCCTTAAAATCAACACAGTATATACATTTTTTTAGGTTAAAAATACAAACCCAATGTGAAATTGATTTTAATACATTTTTACAATACCTAAAACTAAATAGAGAGTTTGTGCTTAGTTTGTGTTGCCATGGCGATCAAGGGGCATGATGGTGTTTTTCTCTCTTGTGTCATTTTGCTCCTGCCATTAGATGTATGCATGTCATTCTGTCTAACAAAAAACAATTTATATTAATCATGCTAAGGTTGCAATTTCATTTGTCTAAATTTCATTAGGCATAAACATATTTACAGCCATGCTCACTGTTACCCGTGGCTTAAGCCCTGTGTGTTAAGGCTGTAACACTCACTTCACAAGTTATATCACCACAACATGAAAACATGGCCAAATGCCACTGTAGCAGCTGATTCTATTATTCCGTGTTTCCATGTGAGATAATGTTTGCTAAGCTGCTACTGTGGTTGATGACATTATTACAAGGTCATGGTGACAGCTTTTGTTTACAATACTTGCCTCTAATTGTGTATTTCAACACATGAGAAACCTGCAGCTTTAATTGTTCACTGTAAAAATGACACATATAAATGACACAATGTAAAAACACACCTGTGTTATGAATCTAAATCACAAACCGGGATTGTAAACATTCCTAGTGTCCTATCCCCGCTAACTGAGACACTGCAGGTTTGTGCTATTTGCCCAATAAAATTCTGGTGTCAGGCGCTGTGTGGTCACTGCATGATGCTATATTTGAAACAGCACTGAAAGCTGGCCACCACTACCCACCGTCACTGGTCACTATGCTGTGTTCGTGAGAAGTGAGAGCTGGGCGGTTTGTGAAATTATCAAGAAGTAGTGAGTCAGAGGCAAATGGACTTCTCTTTTATCAGACATTCACCTCTCATCCAAGAGGCTCCATCCGTTCTAATGACAGCTGGAAAGTCCCACCTTGATGCCATGTGACATCAAATCAAGATGTGAACGACCCTTGAAGGTTTAAATACTGGGATGCCACAAATTTCTGCAAAACTGTTTATCTCTTGCGGCCATTTGGTCCGCCAAAGTGCAAAGTTGCATAGTGCAGCTTTAAACAGGTGGTTTGATTTTGAGAGGAAGCGACAAGCATGTGGTCCAAGGCAACTATTGGCAATGTTGTAATGATTGACAAGCAACAGCTGGGAAGGAGGATAACAAAGGGCTTGAATACAGTGTCACGGAAACACAGGTGTCAGTCACAACAGCTAATTAAAACAAAGCCAGCAGTGTTAATGAAAAATGATGAGTGAACGTGTTGCAGCTCTAATTTCTGTCAGAGTAGCTTTGACAGAGTTATCAGTGAGGAAAGACTTGGACATCTCAGAGAATTTCAGAAGCGCAGGAGATTTAATTGACAAGAGAAACAAAGGGGGAACTCATACTTTGTGCACATGTATACACACACACACTGAGGTTTGAGTAATAGTGAGTGAGGGCGTGATTCGTTGATTCAGTTCAATTAACAATTCAGTGGTTGACAAGTTGATTTTAGAACTTTTTTTTTTAAATCAGTTCAGCTTGATTTGAGTTTGTAAACTATAATCCCAGATATCCCTTTTCCTCTGAAATGTGAAAAAAAAAAATAGACAACTGTAATACTGTAACATTATTTATTCTCTAAAAACACTTTTGACACAAATAGTTGCAACTTATGGTATTCTGTTAGATCAACACAACATTAGGTGTGTTTTTTTCAAAAGAATCATGAGTGATTCAAAGCAATTCATTGTGATTCAAGCCAAAAAATCAGAGCGATTCATTTGATTTGTTTCCTCTAGCAGGTTGATTCAGGCAAATTGACAGAGCACATATTTCCACCAATGCAATGAATGAATCACTACACCCCTCGTAGTGAGTGTAACCAGCTCTCAGTGGCTACTAACATCACTTTTTCAACATTCAGTCCTAATTATTATTTCCCTATACTCATTCATATTCTAATGTTAAGCTTGGACAACATCAACAACAACAACAACAACAAAGAACATGTTGAATAACCCCCAGCAGAAACCTCTCCTTCCTTTGACTAGAAAGCACTCCTGTGCCCTGAGTGCTGCGTGCCACTTCCTATGCGATGCGGGCTGCCTTTGATATCGGAAGAGAATAGCAAAACCTCATTTTATCATTCAAATGAAGCAATTAAGGTTAGCTCAATAACAACCTCTCTGGCTATTATGTATGCAAGGGCTCTTTTGGGGGAGTGCTTGGTCTAGAGAAACTATCGCAGGTCACACCCCCACCTTCAATCTATCTTAACTCATTGAGAGGTATCAGAGAAGGCAGGTCAGAGACAGAAGTTAATGAGAAAAGTATTTTTTTTTCTCTCATTACACTTTTGATGCTGTTTCCTTGGTGTTTCTAAAAACCCAGCACGTTTGTTGGATGACGCTCCCATCAGGGTTGAGAATCAGCTTGGACAGTCATGGAGAAGATGTTAATCCAGTCAAAACTCGCAAAAATTATATCTGAGCCAGGATGTATTTTGTCTCTTTCATTTCTCATCTGTGCTGCAGTAAGGCCTCATATGTCAGAGCAGCATGTGAAGCGCTGTGATACAGCATGGGACTTCTATTCCTTGAGCGTAAGAGGATCCAGATGGCTGATACGGTTGAATGAAAACATCCTCACACGAAGAGAGAAAATAGATCTTTACATTGTAAAATTATGTGAAAACAATACCAATTTTAGTTTTACACAAATTTGTTGTTTACAGCAATCTTCCAGTCTTGCAAAAAAATGTTTATGTATGTAAAGGAAGCAGCAGGCTAAATTTGAGGCCTTGATGGACAATAGGCATCTGTCTCACATGTCAAGTTAATAAGCCATTCACGGGGTATGTCA
>OMLB01063767.1:0-19774 GCA_900302555.1 Myripristis jacobus | reverse complement strand
CCATTCACAGGGTGTGTCATAGCAGTTAATTAGACAAAGGTCAGTGTTTGCATGTGTGTGTGTGTGTGTGTGTGTGTGTGTGTGTGTGTGTGTGGACACTGCACTGTCCACCCACGTCCCCAGTGACTACAGTCTGTGAAAGCACACTGCATGCCCTTCAAACATAAATGTGTTTAACTCAAAGATAACTGAATGTTCTCTCTCAGTGTGGACACCAAGCAGCTCCTCACTGGGTGACAACTTTCTTTATTGTTGACATGTTTTGACACAAAGCACTTTTTTTTTCGACTTGTTCATGAACAGTGCCACTTAGTAGTAGTCTTGAGCAGTGGTTCCCAAAGCGTGCCATGACAACTCTCCAAGGTCGCCGCAGAATCTGTTTATTTCACACTATCATTTTCCTTCTCACTTAAAACTAATTGACTCAAATAGAAATTGAACATATGTAAACTTATAAAGAGTCATTGCTTCCAGCTCTTGTTTGCTGCTTGTTGTCATCAGCCGCTGGTTTGAGCAGCAAAGCTCAAGATGAACTCACAGAGCTACTAACAGACTGCAACCTGAAACTGAAATATGGTGAACTGGGCTTGGATAGGTCTTGGCAGCTTGTGGGACACCAGTATCCATCCCTGTCAGAGAGCGCCATCAAGGTGCTTTAAGCCTTCCCAATCTCCTACTCCCAACTGTCTGTCTCCCCCTGCATAAGAGACTCTGCTCCCGAGGACAGGTACACGCGTCCCACTAATGCGCCCAACATAGTTTTTGTTTTGTTTTGTCGCTCTCTTTGTTTCCCTAATGGCTTTTAAACTAATCATTCTGTCACGATTAGTATTCTTAAGTTCATGTTTCTTGAAGCTGTTAGTTACCCAAATGTAAAATAATAATAACTCAGGATGAAGGTTGAATTGAGAATTTCATTTTTACAAAGGTATTCTTTTCAGCCCAAACAAAGAGCCTGTTTATTATTCATAATATTTTTTCATTAATGATTTTCAGTGAACTGTTTTTTTTTTCATTATTATTGGTTTTGATTTTTTTTTTTAATTATTCTTATTTCCATTAGTTTTATGAATTATATATGACAATTTGTTAAACTGATTTGAACTCTAAATGAAATTGTTGCAACTCACTTATCAGTTTTAAATACACCTTTTCAAGAGGCTGTGACCCACCCAGAGGGTCCAAGGCCTGAACCGGATGGAGTCTCGGACTGGAGGGTGTCATTGTCCTGCTGCAACAGAACATTCTCCGTATTTAGTTGTCTGACTAAGTCCCTTAAACGATCTCTCTCCGCCTCCAGGTTGATATACTTCCTCTGTAATATTCCCAGCTCTTCGTCGCAAATGGCCAACAACTGGGTTGAATTGTCTGCCCCTTCTTTTTTATAAACTGAAAGAAAACAGAAATTGTGGGTTATGATTGCACAACTCTCCAGACAGTGGTCGTCAAATGTTTAGAAATAGGCATGACTGCGCTGTATGTGAGGTGACTTTGTGAGACAAATACCAAACTCACATGCAAGGTGCAGAGAGACATTGAGAGCAGCTTGTAGGATACACAACACCCCCAGAGTTAAAACACAGATCCTGAGGAGTCTTCTTCCTGTGGATGTGTAGGGTACAAACACATACGAATGTAATTTCCTTGATTCCTCGGGATGTCTAGTCAAATAACACAGAACACACACAAGCACATGCACAATGCGTGCTGCAATTGTGTATTTCCAAAAGTTGCAAGTAAACTCTCACAAACTGTGTAACTTGCAGGGACACACGTAATGCCAAGTTTCAGTACTCGACCTTCATCAGGCAAACAGTTTAAAATTATGACAGCTGGACAGTGTTGCAATTTGTTATATAGGTCTTTATGTCTTCTCAGATAACATTTTCTTGCGTCTTTGACTTAAAGAATTTGAAGGAAGATCTGAGAAATAAATCCAATCACATTCCAGATCTAGTTGTCTCGTGCTTCGCGATTTGGATATTTACTTGTTAAAACAATCACAAATTCATATGTTTTGTGAAGCATTCAAGGGCCAAACTGAAGGCGATACTACTGCAGTGTATAACAAACACTGACAATGGCTGACAAGTTGAAAGGGTGTGTACTTTCTCAGAAAACTGAGATACTGTGGCATGACAGAGTTTGAGAAGGCTTATGTGATTGCCAACATCACCCAAATGCACTTCTATGACAGCATGGCATGTTAGATTATTGAGCATGCAATTATGACTCATTTCATCGTGCACAATGACTCCTATTTTTTTTTTCTCCAAGAAATTGTCATTTTTTTTTTTACTCTGTTCTCTTCTTGAGTTAAATTCGAAGATCAAACACAGGAAGTAATCACTGATCTGGTGAAGCAAAAAGGATGTTTGACAATATCTTTCAATGTCTGTTATTTTTCAGAGTTCTTACCTGGCTGATAAGCGTCGCCGCTCTTTGTTTCAGTGCTCTGTAAAGCCTCACACTCATCTTTGTTGGCATAGTCAGATAGTTTCACTTCTTCCATGATGATCTGTTCACTGGAAAGAGTTTAGGCTTGAAATGTCTGTAGTCCTAACATTTCCTCATCTTATAAATGGTCAGTCTCAGGCTTTTATGTCATCATCCAAAAGAGGGAAGTGGTTCTGTGGGTGAGGAAATCTTAACAGCGGAAATAGGATTGTTGACTCCGATCTTTTCCCAAAAAAGACGCAATCTATATAGAGCACAGATCCAACACTGGGACTGAAGTATTTTTGGTCATACACAATGTCTCAGCTATTGTTTCTTATATGACAACAACGTATTTGATACAACTGATTTCTAATCCCTTATTTAATAGTTATTTGAAATCTAAAGTTAATCTAGATTTATTCTCAAATCGGAACTGTGACAAATATCACTTTTTGGAGTCTTGAAATCTGTGTGCCAGCATGTTCTGTGTGAAGTCAGGATATAACTCACAGTTGAGATGTGCCACAAACCGAGAGGAGAACCAGTTTATTAAGGTTTGAACTAAACTGGTCAGATCCCGTGGACATTTGTCTGGAGTGGCAATCAGTGTTCTGTAACCCTGCAGAGGGCCTTCTTCACAATTCAGTTTTGTTTGAACCTTTCAAAAGGGGGGTATCACCCAAAATCAAGCGCATCCGGTTTATTGTATATCCTATAATTGATGAAAAGTGGACTTGATACTGTCTTTGACAAGCAGGTCATAGCATTCAAGTCTTGACAAGAGTTAAAAGCTCAGACCTCAGACATGTTCTGCATGTTTTTTTTCTTATGGTTTTTGGTATCCATTTCATGCTGATTCATCACTGCCTTGGTTTCCGGTATATTTGAAAACATTCACCTCAGCAAACCCATGAACATATGACACTAAATTCAGTGGTATCATTTCTTCAGAAAAGTTTCTCCAATGTGCCATAATCCAGCATTTTAAGAAGAGGAATAAGCTCTAATTCAAAGGAAATATTATGACCAAATGGAGCAACCATTCACTTAAAAGTACCTGACTTGTCAAAAACAACAATCCAAATGTTAAATCTGAGGTACTGGCCTCGAGGAAATTGTACAAAGGCAGAATTTAAGGATAAACTACAATAAAAAACAGTGTCCATTTATATGTACTGCCATAATATATTCGGAGACAGTTCACAAATTACTGATTGCATGCAGGTTTTGTTTTGCCTTTTCAACAAGAGCATAAAATTACGGAGAAACGGACAAGTCACAGTTGTCTGATGAACATTCAGTGACACGTATCAACATATCACAGTAGCAACACATGTAGTGTGATAAAGGGCGACAAACATAAATGGCTGTGCACCTTACAGTTTAGATAAAACCAAACATAGGAATTACATGTATGATAAGGCTCCTCTACATACACCACTGCCTGTTCATACATTTATGTATGAACTCTGATCCACCCCAATTAATATTTTCCCTGGAGGTATCCACAGGAGGAAGATGTTAATAGCTGTCAACTGGAATGCATGCTGCCACAGTCAAAGGAAAACTTTATCGGTTCAACTTAAAGCTCGGATCGTGCCAACGATACGGCCACAGACAATACCACTCCCATTCCCCAGCAACTGCAGGGGAACCATGCGATACAGTGGTGGGTAAACCAAATGGGTGTGTTAGGCAAGATTCACCCAGCAGAGATGAGCTGTCACATGACACCGTGATGGATTATAGGGTGCAACAGTGCATTCTGGTGGCCAAGAAGAAAAATTACAGCAAACATTGGCAAATCTCACCTTGGTTAAAGTAACCAGCTTATGTTGTGTGTGTAGGGAGGTCTCCACTAATAGTTTGCAGCAGCACAGGAGCCCAGATCGTTTCATTTCTAACATTAAGGGTTTAGATAGAGCATGTACCTTTTTTTCCTTTTTTGGGGCTGTGGGGACCCATCAGGAGAGCAGGGATTATGTAAAGACTTCTCTCCCTCAGGGCTGAGTTTAATCCAGAGAACATGCACCTGTCAACAGAGTATTCAACATACTGTTATCCACTTAACTGAGGTCCAACTTAATCTAAAAGGTGTAGTGGCAAAGGGTTAAAAATCAAGCTCACTTAAAGGAAGAGACTAAAATAGTACTTTGATACCTAAAAAAAAAAATCACATAATCCCATGATAAAGTTATAGAGATGGGAGATGGAAAAGGGGGTTGTGGTTTTCAGCTCAGTCTCTTTTTGGGAGATGTGCACTCTATGGTTTGGAGGTAAATATGACATATATATTTATAGGCTCGTCCTTCTATGTAGGAAACACAATCACAAACCCACACAGAGGCACACACACCCGCACACATGGTCACTGCACACATACACTGGAAAACACTCACAGGCATTCACGTACACGGCCCCTCTCCTACAATTTCATATCATGCCCCCCTGCACACACACTCACATTCAATTACATGAATTCAGGCGCATTCATGTACCAGGCACACACAGGCACATATCTGTGTCTGTGTGTATTTTAGAGTTTGTGTGTGTGTGTGACAGCCCGGTTTCCAGAAGCCATAAATAAAACATACATCAGTGGTGGTATAGCTAGTGCCATGTAAGTGTGCTTGTGTGTGTGCATGCATTCACTAGTGCCTATACAGTACAGTGCCTGCACACAGGCCAGGATGTCACTCACCTAGTAGACAACCTGTCATTGAAAACATCCGTATTCTTTGAAGAGCTGTCACTGGCTATGCATCAGAGATAGAGGCTCTGGCCGTGAGTCCAAACCCCCTCTCTTCACGCAAGGAAGTGAAAATGGAGTTCATATTAACACTTCCTCTGACCTCTCCCAAAAAACGGACCATCGTCAATTTCCTGTGTGCAGTGACCCTTTATTGTTCTCACTTTTAATCAGAATTACCCTCATATCACAATAATGCCATTGGTGTGATTTGATTTATGTGCTATGAATAGATTAATCCAAGTATCAGTCAGAGCTGCATTATCCTGTCTATTCATGACAGATCTCGGTCTCTACAAGCTGCCCTGTCCACATAATAGGTGTCATAATAGGTTTGCAATTTCTCCAGGGCTGATTATCTCAGTTCTCCATGCCACTAAGGAAAAACTCGCTGATTATAATGTGCATTATCATTAGTATGTTCATTAGTATGTTTTTTTTTTAACTTATTATTATCCTATTGAGGGGATGTTTTGAGTTGTTTTCTTGTTTGTGTAATAGAAAAAAATTTGTTGTCGTCTACGTTGTCCAATGAACTCATTTCTTTTCATCATTTGCGTGAAGAAATGCTGCCAGTTGAACTCAAATCATTGTTGTTTGTTTGCTGGCCAGCAAAAATTCCAATTATTGTATTTCATATATGTATTGATGTCATCACACCGAAACAGTTCTTCTTTGTTAAGACACTATCACGCTGCATTATGGCATACATCGACCAACGTAGTGACAATTGTTTGTTTGCTACAACATGCAGTGCATTGTAGGTATGTCATAGCAGATTATATAGCTTAATGTACCTTTTCTTTGCTAAGAATTCAGACAGCAGCTGCCATTCAGAAAACAACACCAATATAGTGGACTACTGACTGGGGAGTGAATGATTTTGGATTTTTTTTCTTTTTTCAGGTCCGAAGCCAGTAATGAAAAAGAAGAATAATGTCATCCAGAGTGACGTTATTCTTCTTTTGCATTACATCACCAGTACTCCTGATGAAGGATGGGACTGAGCACATAGCTGATGTTTAAATGGATGTGAACTAGAGAGACTATTGGTTCTGAGACACGACAGGGCACTGCGGACTGCTGTGACAAACCTGTGCAGGTTGGCCAAAGATTTATCTAAAGAGAGGGAAATGAGCCAGATGTTGCATGTTGTTTCTCACTAATGCCATGCAGCTTGCTCTTTTCCCTGATAAAACAAATACTCTGCCTTCACCGTGTGTGACAGCTAGAGATGAGAGCGCAGTTGAGTGGAAGAAAATAAATCAAAGCACTTGCCATCTTTTGTGATGATTTGTCTAATTCTTGTCTGTTATGTCCAAGATGGTGGGAAGAGAGATGGAGAGGGAGATGGGGAGTGAGAGAGCGAGACAGAGGCAGTGTATGGTGCATGTGTGTGGGAGAGAAAGAGAAAGAGAGAGGGGGAAAGAGACTGAGAGAAAGGGAGAAAAGAGAGAGTGTGTGTGTTTGGACCAGCTGCACAGCAAATCTGTTTATTCTGCACAATTTGGCATCAAACACAACAGACTGCTGAGTGCCTGCTACTGCTGTGGTGCCCCATTAAAATGAAATTTATTGCTGCCTTAAGAGCAAGGCTGAATTACACATTTTTCCCCTCTCCACTCTCTCCTCCTCCCTCGCTCTCATTTGCACTTTTCCTTCTTCCCCGGCTGTGGTGATGCTAGTGGTGTGGGTTTTTTCCCTCCTTGCAGCAGCTGTCAGACAAGTCGTCAGAATGGCTCATTACAGGCTCAAATGGGCAGGCAGGGTAGGCATAGAACACCGGCATGCCCGCCTACCCATCAGGTGTCCCTGGCATCACCACCACCTTCCCTGTCACCTGAGAGAACGACGCTCAGACACTGTAAAACGACCGCGGTCCAGGCTCTGCCCAGTGCCAGCTCCCCTGTCTATCTGCCAGTGCGGTGCCATGTGATGCAGCTATCGTTCTTGTTCAGTATACAGGGCACCCCACTGATACTGAGCAGCGCTGCTAAATGTATGATGTATTTCATTGTGAGCTCCATTGCATGTATTTTCTTGTCACACAAAAAAAGATTTTTTAAGGGAGAATAAGGCAGGTCAGCACACTAGTAGCACGGAAGTGACACTTGATTCGAGAAAATTCTGTGAACTGTTGATCAGCATTGGAAAGAAGTGGAGTTATCTGATTCCTCTGGCTGGTATTTTCACTTGTTTTAACAAAAACAAGGCATTAAGACTGAATATGGGACTAATTGACTTTTTAAGATGGAGATTTCCATCAGTGCAGTGCACACTTTTCTGCCAGTTCTTTGACAGAAAAGTGTGTGAGCTGACAGTGGACAGCAACTGAAATTAGTAAGATGACCCTCTTGACACCTGAAGGTTATTTTTGGTTGTTTGTAAGAGCACAGTTTAACATATTTTAAGTACACCTAAGTCAAAACTGACATGACACTTTCCAGATGACATCACTTACTTCCACAAACTCGAATAATAAAGTTACTTTTCAAGTTTATATCTGCAGCATAGGATGCAGAATGTACTCATTACAACCTGTTACCCAGTTAGTTTCCATGAACAACCAACCTTTGAACTTAAGACTGTAAAGAGAGCGTGAACTCCCGCCCTCACCTTGCTCTATAAATCTCCTCAGCCAATGATAAATTCATATTTAATGACCATGACCATCGTCTGAGAGGGAGGAGCATTCTTTCATTATTGCTTCTTTCCCCTGCTGCTCGGTCGAGATAATTGATTTCTCTGTGGTAACAAGGTATCGACCACGCACGGTAGTGGGCTAAGACGGTGGTTCGATTCAAAGGAGGGCTGGAGAGGGAGCAGAGAAAAAAAGAGGGAAGGAGGGATGGAGCAGGAGAAAAGATACAGAGAGGGCCAAATCGGAGGCAAACAGCCATATCATTATTTGCAGATAAAATGCTTGCTGGCTTCAGGTAGTTGTAGGGAGGAGGTGATGCTTTGTGAGAGTTTACACAGTATAGGGCCACTGCTGAACTTGGTTTGGTATTTTACTTAATACCTTTGCATGCATGCCTGTTGTGTTTAATTCAACAAATTAAAAGTACTGATTGGCATAATCTGTCAAATAATTCACTGATGATGATGGTGTAAGAGAGAACAATTAGTTTTGTGAGATGCATTTGCTTAATCTATGAAATATCCAAAAAAAAAAAAAATCTGTAAGTAACCAAAGATTATCCAACGGCAAATCCTGGCAAAATATGTGGACACTGGACAGTCAATGGCTATTGTAACATCTAAAATGTTTTTAATTAGTAGTCTGGCACAAGACACGCAGTGAACATTTGTGGTTTATTGCTAGCTTGCCATTTGGTATTGATTATATACAGGATCAAATGGGAAAATTGGCTGTGGTGGGATTCAGTTATTGAGTTGACATCAATGAGGTGCTGACATTATTGGGTTTGACCTAAAGCAAGCAATGCCCCAGACAGCCTGTAGATGCTATACAGCTAGAGTTTGACATATATCGATGTCATCTTTAATCAGTCAATCAATAACAACAGCAATGAGTCAACCTATATAAATTGGACAGTGTATTAATTGTGTTCTGCTTGCTGAGATGCAAATACTTTTGGGTTCTTCTGGCATTACCGCCTGCAGTTCAGTGAATGAAGAGAGGAATTAAATAGTGCTGTTGTTTTGTGTTTACTAGCTTTCATTGTAATTTATTTAAGAGCTCCTAATTGGACTAGTTACTCATTTGGCCCTTGTGGTCCCACAGCACAGTGGCGCTCTATCACTGCACACGGGGCCATGGTGAGATATAGAGTGAGAAACACACACACAGCCAGCTATTTGATGTCTGCTGCTGCTGAGTGTATGGTACTCCACTGTACGGCATAAATAAACACAGAATCCCCCAATGAGAGGACAGATAGACACACAGGAGACCTTATTTCAGGCTAATGAACTATTAATGTTGATTTGAAATTCAAACATTCTTTGAAGGATCTTCACTGCAGGCGTGCATGATTGTGTACATGTGTGTGTGAGACAGGAAGAGAATAAACTAATTTGGAAGAACACTGTATACTACACCATATTCCCATTTCTCCCCCAAACAGTCGGGCTTAGATCTCAAAGGGCCTTTTGTGTAGCTGAATCCCCATGTTGAATGAGGCTGTATAAAATGTATGTCAATGGGTTCAGTCTGGCTTCGCTCTCTCCACAGGAACTGCTAATGGAATAACTATAAGATGTATAAATGATCCCTGCTTTAATTCATAATAATGTTGGACCTCATCGCCTGCCCACTCAGCCCAATAGATTATGGAGATAGCTGTAATGACTATTGGAACAATGAGCCAAATTGCATTATCATTCAGTGCCATGCCTGTCTTGGGATAACTGGCGATGCGCTCTCGCCCTTTCACCAAGGAAGATCTTGACTAACAATGGTCAACATTCAATTTACACTGGGAAAATTAAGATGATGAGTGTTAAACATGAATGAGGCTTTAGGCCCCGTGAATATGACATTAATAACGTCACATTCACAGTTAATAGGGTAACAGTAATCCATGTCAAGATGGGTTTTTGGGGGGTTAAATTAATGGTAACAAAGCCCATATACGGTACATATACTTCACATGCTCTGAGCCCCCATCTCCTGCACCATTACAGCAGAGTTTCTTGCCCCATGTGGCCATCTCACGCATGAAAAATACACACTAAGACAAAGGCCTTTTGATGTTTTATTTTTAGCTCAACCATGGACTTTTGTGTGATCTTATTTGAGCTCAAGCAATGCATCTTAATTCAGTCCACATGATCATCAGTTAGGCATATTTCACTGCAGAAATAGAGCCATACATTGTAAAAGATGTAATATAAAGATTCATACAATACAGTGCTTGAGAAGTCTTCAACCTCAAACTACGCACATTCCCTGTTAGTTAGCATAGCGTATATGGTATTATAGGTAAATATTGTGAATCTGTATTTGTCAACATGAACAGTTTCTCCCCCACTTAAGAAGTAATAATTGTACATATTAACTTCTCTTGTCAAAATGTAACAACTGGAGATAATGAAGGTGAGGTGCTGATGGTGATGGTGGGAAGACGAGTAGTATCTGTAGTAGTAGTATCTCATTATTGATAAAGTATCTCATTATTGATAATGTAACTGTAGAAAAGATTCCCACATGATTACGTATCTTCAAAAACTGTGCAGGTCTATGACTAACAATCTGCCATTTGCAAGTTATACAATAGCTTCAGATTTGTGACCTGCAGGTTTGAATCCCAGGTCCCTAGTTTCTGGCTTGGTGAGAAAATAGTAAAATGTTAACTGGACTGTCTTCAGCAAGAATGATAATTTTAAAAAAATCTAAACCGAGTGGTATTCCCCTTTAATTAGTTTTCAAATGATTGTTTATCAGCACAAGGGGTGCCAGTAATACTGACAGGATCAGTACATTAAATAAATTCTCATCATGGGCTAGTAAAGGCTAATATATCAAAAATGGTGCAATGGCAACCTCTTGTGGTATATATTCTCAGGCAGAAAATACATCTACAAGGATGGTCCTACAGAAAGAGTGCAAAATGCAAGACAATTCTCATTCAGTGTCAGTGTTCACATTGCATAGCTGTAAAAAAAATAACCAGATATTATGAACTGTTATGATCTGCATACCTTATCTGCCATCATACAAGATTCACATCAACATAAATATAGAACAAGAGGTAAAAATCACAAAAACACATGAGATGGGAGTTTCCCAGAAAACGATGAGGCAACCAGAGTCACAAACAGAACACCTCCGTCTCTGCGGTGATAACCACAGGATTAAAGATGCACTAATGCCAAGGAATGCCAAATTTGAGCTTCATCATCTTCAACACAAAATAGCAGACAGTGGTCCTTAATTAGATTTGGTCATAAAACCCTTATAACCTTATCACAGTCACACAGATGTTACTACAGTTTTGGTCAGTGAAAGTCATTAGTAATCAAAGATAAAAAAAATAAAATAAAATAAAATAAAAAATACATATAATGCACGCATCTCTTTTCAAAGGAAAAAAAAAAATCAAGAAAAAAGCGATTACATACAATAGGAATACAAAAGAGTGTTATAAAATGGTTAAACGCTAAAATTGCACATTAGTTTCACCACACGATTATGTAATTGTATAAAACGGTCTGTTATTGCAGTAAATAATCAAAAAGTACATTACTGGTGAGTCTCTTTTTGCCATCACTTCAGCTGTGGAGAAGAGAAGAAGCTGACCTGGCGACTGGAGGTAGTTGATGGTTTATTCTTGCTCCCAAATCTAGGGGACGGGAAGGGGGCAGATAGTGAATTATTCTGTTTAATAAGATTAATTTAGCAAACAAAAAGGCAGAACAACTATAAAGTACTGTGCTTAGAGTGAGAAAAAAAAGTTTATACTGGTTTGTATGATCAGAGTAAGGGGACCCAAAGAAAGAGAATGAGTCTGAGTGACTGATTGTGAGTTACTGAGTGTGTGTGTGTGTGTGTGTGTGTGTGTGTATGTGTATGCATGCGCACTCACATGGTGGTGCTGGAGAAGGTTTGCATCATGCGCTGGGACAGCGAGCTGGAGGAGGGTGTTTTGGTCATCATGCGCTCTGGAGTGGTCACTGGTCCCAGCATGCTCACTAGAGAATCATTCATGACAAGTGAAGCTTTAACCAGTTCAACAGTTCAGGATTTTCATTTGCTGCTCATGAGCTAAGGCTTTAAAATTTCCCTAGAGTTATTATTAGCAGGCCAGAATGATTCCTTGATAGATTATGTACAATGGAACAAGTGAGGACATCTTGTCTATCTAAGATGTCCCAATCTGTGTTTTAACTGTAATTCTTAAAATGTAATAAGTACTTTTAATCCCACACTACTAACCATTGTGTGGCAATGTTTTGAAAATCTTGGTTACTTTATTTTCCTCTCTGTGGTTGTACCTTGGTGGTCTAGAGTATTCATATGCTGAGCGTTGTCCATGGCTGTTATTTCTGGATGGGCATACTGGCTCCAATAGCTTGATGGGATACTCAGCAAGCGTTCTATGATCTGGGAACAGATAAACAAATCCAGCATCTGTGGTCAAAAAACAATGCGAAGAAAAGAAGTCTTGAATTTGACAAAAAGGTCTGGTCCCATGGCAATATAAACTTCAACTCATTCACGTAGGTCCAAGATCAATATTCACACTCTGTGCTACTTTAGAAATACTAACTAGTGCTGTGAACACAGTGTACAAGTGGAACAGTTATTTTTAAGTTCATTGATTTATACTGTGTGTTGAGATGAATCAAACTCTCTCACCCTTGGCTGTCTGCTGGTGTCTTGTAGAATGGTCATGGGATCTGGGTTGGGAATGGCATGACCCACAAGGGTAGGGCCAAACACTCTGGCCAGATTGTTCACATCCATCTTGGTATCCACACACTGGGACACCCTGGGAATACAAAGAAGAGGACATTTCATTAAGTCTTTACCAGGGTAAAAACCTAACTTGTTCTGCATTTCAAATTTAGATTAATTTATTTACTGTGGAACACATTTCATGGGTTGGAGTACAAACAGATGCCTCAGAGAATAGGGAGAAACAGTTCAATGTAGCCAGCGCCAAGCACACACTACATGACTTTCAAAGTCACTGTACTCTTCACTACACAACTTTCTGTCTCGTAATTGGAAATCTTTAAGTCGTGGTTTGCACACTACATGACTAATTGGTGACCGGGAGTCACAAATTACAGGGTCTTCCACCGGGAGGAATTCCTGCCGAGCCTATTTGGTCTCCAAACTACATTTTGTCATGAAAACACAAGTGACATTTTAAATTACGCAATACCATGCACAACAGGATTTTTTTTCTTCCAAAAATGGATGTCCACAAGAAATTAGCAATCCAAGTTGTTTATGCACTGATTTGCAGGGGGAAAAAAACAAGGAAGAAAGAGAAAAGAATATGGGTTAAAATGGGCTGCAACAAGCCATGCTTATTGATGTTGTCATGTTACAGGTGTTACAAACCCTCCCCCAGGTTTCCCCTCACCCTTTGTACTGCACTCTCATTTGCTGTAGCTTGTTACTATCCTCACTGCCAGTCACAACACTTTTTACACAGGTCCAGATATTTCGCCTGCTTGATATCTTTTGGATGTCTGCGATTCATTAGTGAGCCTTTTGGTTCACACATAGTGATCAAATGCTGAGTTGCAAGCAAATGCTTTTTGCCTTTGATCTGGGGCTTTTGTCAGTGATCTCCAAAAACTGTTGTAGAGTGGAAAAATCAGGACCACAATCATGTAGCGTGAACTTGCCATAAACAGTCTTGATCTTGTTCACTTTGAGGCATCTTGAAGCCTCTCCTCCTGGTCCGCATTTAGTTATTTACAACAAACCTTTCATTTCTGATGTGTGGAGTTGATCAGAGTACATGGCAGAGGAACACAGGATGAAATTTTCTGAATGCCAGTTATGAAAATCCCTTACTTCTGTAGGTGGATCATCAGGCAGGCCAGGGTGTCTCGATTGGGTTGGGGCAGCTCACTGATGGTCCGGTACAACACGGCTAGACTGTTGTCGTCATCCGGGATTTCTGGGAGGAAATTACAAACAATCATGATACACATCCTGATTCCCTCTCTTCCATGCCGTTGCTTCTTTAAAATAATCATTCAGTTTAAAGCCAACCTCTTTGTGAAGAATATCGTTCATATGTAAACTATCACATTAACAAGAAATGGCCACTGTGTGCATATATCAATCCTCTATGAAGGACTAATTTTAAATATGATGAACTCACCAGCTGCATCCATAAAGGCTTTGTTGAGGTGGAAGGTGAGCAGTGGCTCCGGAAGATTCCTTAAGAAATCTTTGAGAACACCTGTAATGACATTGATGTCCTCTACTTTACTAAGGGGAGGCAGAGTCTTCCCTCGAAGTAACTTGTCCTTCAGCTCTTTGACCAAGCGCTCGGTGCCAGAAATACGGTACAGGCCGACCTGTGGCAAGGAAAACAATTGAGAAACTGGCCCTGCTTGTGATATTTTGTATGCATGAGATATTGAATTAGACCGAAATGACTTCCTACAATGATAAAGGGGAGGGTCAGGAGTACAATATGAAGTCAGCAGGAAAACCATAATTTGAATAAAGCCAGTTTCACCTCATGTAGTCCCCTATGTTCAATCTCCTTTATGCAGTAGATCACTAGAGTTGGGATCATGGGGGCGGTGTCTGGAGCAAAGTCAGCCAGGGTGCTCTACACACAGGACACATTAAATCAGTTGTTCAATCAATCAAAATGAGTGTATGACAGCATTCCATGTGGCACAAAAAGGTGTAGTACCTCTGTGTCCCTGATGGGGGTGCTAACAGCAATAGGGTTGCATGGCATGGGGCAGCGGTCACGACACTCCGGATGGGTCACAACCCTGCAATCCTGGCACCGTAGGTACATCTTACCAAATTTGGTTCTTCTCCCACATGGTACACAGAACTCTGACCTGATCACCTTGGTGTGAGGGGGGCAAGAAAGAAGTAAGTCAGTCTGGCCAGCACCCGAGGCAACCAGATAACATTTATTGAGTGCACCTCAACACACTGATCCAGCTAGTAGATACGTGGGCAAAGATATAGTTGAAACTTGTAACGCCGGATGCCCGTGGTAAGTGTGTGGTCATACTGTTTTGGGGATGAACTGGTGTTTCTTTCCATTCCCATTGGCTTTGGGGGTTTTAAATGGAGGCGGTGCTTCTGTGGCTGGTGTGCTGGGAGCCTCACTGGTAGTCTCAGATTGATCAGTAGTGGTTGTGTCACCCCACACTGGAGCAGCTACAGGCACAATCAAAATGTTGATCAAAGTCCAATATCAGCGTAACAACTAAACAGCAAAATTATTTCAACCATGTTTTGAAATATTATTATTATTTCTTATTCAGCTTACTTCAGTTATATTTCATGACAATATCCTTGTTAAATTGGTCTTAGTGAGGTCAGGGTGATATTCCACAAAGCAGGATTAGAAAGTTAGCTAGGTAATTTTAAAAAGCGTTTAAAATATCTTCTTAAATTTTGTTTATTATTAGCAATCATCAACATGGATAACTGAGTCATATTCCTAAACCTAACATTCAGGTTTTGTTTTACAGACTCAAATCACTCTAACCAGGATAAAGCAAAAAATTTTCCAAATATCTGGTTAAGTTTCTAATCCTGATTTTGGGAATATTCCCTACTTCCATCTATAGGAGCAAAATAAAAAGGTCAAGAATATTCTCACCACTCTTCCTCTTGCTGCGTGTCCAGTAAGGCACTGTCTCTATGGTGGACACAGCTTCCACAGGACCACCATTGACAGGGACAGTGATGGTTGTCTTGGCAACCACAGACTCATTCATCTGAATTATATGAAACAAGTAATTTCATACAAATTCAGCAAACAAATGCTTATTTCAGTTCGTTAAACGAAATATTGTAGTTATTTGAATCATCAGATCTTCCAACAAAGTGACATCATGACCAAAACTGTGTTTACAGACAAAGATTGCTTTTTTTAGATAACAATGTTATAGGGCATAGCCAGCTCCAGAGGTCAGTATTACCCTCTCTGATGTGCGTCCAGTGGAGCGAGGTTTTTTCACAGCCTGTGGAGGAACCTCCAAAATTTTTCTGGAGGAGCGCTGTGGATGAAAAACTAATTTAAAACTTCCTCATCATCTCGCTACTGAGGAACTGTTGACTAAATAGCAAACCTTACATGTGTTCAAGGGTAAAGATATAGGACTGAAGCCAGTTACATGCTCTAATCCTAATCCAAAACCATTTCACAATCACTTAATCATGATGAGTATGAGCATGGAGACATCTTAACAAAATGTAATGAAAGGCACAACTCACTCTTTTCTGCCGTTTCCGCAGTCTAACGTTCTTCATCACAGAGGTGTCCCAGTCCTGCAGAAAAAGGAGGAGAGCAAAGGCTTACTCAAAAGCCCGATGTGTAAGAGTGGCATCTCACAGTCAACATTGTTGCCCCACTACTTTCTCTATTTGCGCAGTAATCAATTAAACTGCAGACATGTCTGTTGTTCTATTTTATTTTTAGCTTTTGAAATGAAATCTGACCACACTGCTTTAATAAATTAAAGCAGTGTAAATGGTTGTTACCATTTGTGATATTAGCAAAACTACATTCAAGTGTAACATCATTTATAATGGGTTTAGAAAGCTCCAAAAGGGTTATTTTGTTATTATCAGCCAAACTCTAGGCCAAAAATTCAGCGAAATAATAAATTCTGCATTGCATCCCTAAATCAGTGGGTTACTGTTAATATGCAGTGCAGAAAAGAGGATTTTACATACCAGAGAGTCATCTGTTTGATCATAGCTGATGTCTGACAATAAGGAGGCTGATTCATCAATGGTGGTTAACCTGAAAGACAGATCAGAAAAAGCACTTTACCCACCTGTTTGCAGCACTAGCTAACTGGAACCTGTCATTGTGTTTTGGTGAATTACTTCGTTAAATTGGGGGACTGATGTTTCAAGTTTTGAATTCTGTACCCTACAGTGTAAACTACAGCTCTACAGTCATAGACCTGGTTAGATATAGTGCAACAGTATGGTGCTCGCACTTGGTATTCATGAAAGCTATAGAAACCAGTAAGTAAGTACAAATGCAATATCATTTAATGAATTGATGATACATCTGATGATGATGATTTGTTGATTAAATAAACATGCAGTTCTATTCGACCTCTAGCTGGAGGTTCTGACCTGCGGCTGGAGTTGAGATTAGCTTTAGACGCCTGTGCTGCCTGTGAGTGGGCGCTGAGGAAGGCCAAGGCAGAGCGCTGCTCTTCACTCAGATGGACACTGCTGCTGTTGTTCTCTGAGATCAGCAACTCCCGGATCAGCTGCAGCTGGCGCTCCTATCGCCACGAATCAACAGGTGGATAGGTGCAGGCGCACACACACACACACAAGCACAAATAAAGTCACACATTAAGAAACACTAAGTTCAGAATAGGCAACATTTAATAATGATTAATGACCAATTTATGATCAGTGAAACATGATTCATGCAGACCTTAACAAGCACTGATCCATGTTCATCAAAGTGAGGAAAAAGTGCATTTGGATGCTGGTATCATCTAAAAATTTACTTTATTAATCTCAGTTTCTTTGCTTTTCTCGAAAAGCTATGCATCAAGCCATAACAATGGGACAAAACTGTTTTGCTCAACTGCATCACAGATGCTAAACAGCTATGCAAGTTTATGTGATGCTATGTAATCTATGAACTCTGTTGTACCAACCAGCTTCTCATAGTCTGCCTCAGCCCTCTGCCGACGTCGGATTTCAACATCCACCTGGTTGCGAGCGTGCTTTAGCTTGACCTCTAGGGCTCCCCTCTCAGTCTCTGCTTTAGCCAGCACCTCCTTACAGGAACCCAGGTCCTCAGCCACCTGCAGCCACTTCTTACGGCACTCCTCAAAGTTCATCGCCATCTGGATGAACTCTGAATAAAACACAAGGGGAAAAAAAAAACTGTTTTTCACCTCTGCTTTGCACAACACATCCATGCCTTTGTAGTGGTAATGTGTATTAGGTCTCCTTGGTTTTCATTACAGTGGCAATAAACAGAATACTTTCAAACAGGGGGCAAGAAGAAAGAGTGCTCTGATCTAAAGTGACTCGGGGAACAATAATGCCTTTCTGTTAGTTGATATGGAAATGCACTCCATTATCTACACTACTTGACATGGAAATTTCAGTGCGCCCTGCTGACTCTTTTGGCCCCCAGTTGTGTTTTAGGCTGCATCATCAATTTCCACAACATCCATAGTCTAGCCCTGTCAGCCTTTACACGCTAAATGCTGCTTCTGCATACAAAATCACCAGCCAGTGCTAATAATTTTTGGAATGGAAACAGCAGAAAGTGAACCAAACGTGGTGCAGCCGACACAAGTGGCTCTCTTGTCAAGGCTCTGTCAAGGCTCACGGAGAAGTGGCACATACCAAAGACACTGGCAGTAACTCACGTGGTTCAATGCCCTCATTCAGGACGTCTGCATGGGCCCTCAGACTCTGGAACTGGTTGTGCAGGTTCAGCACAGACGACTCCATGGTGTCCTACTGTAGCTAGGTTAGTGAAGTTAGAGGGGAAATGGTCATTTGGTAAATAATACTAACCGTACTGTATTTTACCTACCGTGAACCGTATTGTGAGGCACACTATGCTGTTAGCGTTGACATATACCAATACAAGTTGAATAACACTTGACGGAAATAAAACTGACGTACTATTCAACACATTTTCGGACTGACAAAACATTACACTTGTTGTCCTCTGTTTTCGTTTACTCTAGCAACAAAACAATTCCTGTACTTCCAAATATTGCACTGAAAAGAGTGACTGACTGCTCCAGCGAGGTATGAACATGCTAACATTTACGTTAGCTAGCTAGTTAATATTGACGTTACTGTTGTTACACTAGACAAGAGGAGAAAAAAACTAATACACACTTACCTGCGCAGTTACCTGGCTGACATGAAACGATGCCGGCGGCCGATGTTAAAGGCAAAAGTTAGGGATGCAAGCTTTCACAAGCCCTCAGGTTGGTAACATGAGCTCGGAGGGGAGAGGGAGCCACACCTGTGTACCAAAACTTGCTTCAAAGTTCAAAATCAGCGCCGCTTTTCTTCTTCTACTCCTGTTAAGGCAGGAAGTAGAGCACAACGTCGCCCCCATGAGATCCGGCAGTGTAACAGCACATTAGAAAGCCGCTCCCCTGTGTGTTGCCAGAGGTTGCCAAACTGGGGTCCCGGGACCGCTAGGAGTCCTCGATGCGGTTCCAGATGTTCCTCAACGTAATGAGAGCGTATTCGGTATCATTACTGTATTATCCACTTATTCACTATAAGCAAATGTATAAAAATCACCGAGTATAAACTGACGCCAAAAATGTATTCCTGCAACAAAATCTTTATCTGGTTGACATGAAAACATTGATGTGTTTGTTTGTTTATATGTTTGTTTGTTTGTTTGTTTTTTATTCTGGTTCTGGTTCAGGTCAAGGGGTGTTGTTTTATTTTCACTAACTTTTGGTTCTGTAAAGTCCTTTGAGAAATCAATAACTCTGTTAGGCTACGTAGACTGAAGTTTTGAAATTATTGACTATTCATTCTCTTACCATGGTGAGCTGAGTTACACTTATAAAAATATGGGGAAGGGGTTGCTGCTTGAGGTGAAACAGACCAACAACTGTGCTGTTTTTTCTATTACTGAGTATTCAGCACAAAAGAGGTTGATACCACGTGACCTAATGTGTGAAATCCTGGATCTCTGGGAATAATAAGTGTGTATATGTGTGCTTTTATAGTGGGTTTGGCACATGGGATGCACCCCATAGCATCATTAATCAGCCATGGGTGGCATATCTGGGTGTAGCAGCAGCTCTGCCGAGCTATAATGAGAGGAAAACAGGCGCGCACGCACGCACACACACGCACACACACACACACACACACACACACACACACACACACACACACACGTCATGAGTAAATTTATT